>CM054954.1:12045552-12086877 GCA_029168755.2 Tillandsia fasciculata
TTTTTTTTTTTTTTTTTTTTTTTTTTCCTTCTAAGCGCCTGTGCTTATGAGAAGAATATTTCTCCATAGAGGGAGTGCAGTACCCTCTTTCCAGCTTTGTCAGTCTATTTTTCAAATCTTTAAGTTTCTGAAAAATAATAATTATTTTAAATAATTTAATATAGTATTAAAATAAAAGATTTTGAATTTAAACTCTATTAGATTTTTAAGTATTATTTAATTTTTTTTTTAATGCAAGTTCACATTTTGAATCTATTAAAACAATCGTTGTTGTTTCTTATAATTTAATAATATAAATTGAAAAGAGTACTAATTAATTAATGTTTCATGTGTTTCATAATGTACGTAGCTTATGATTAGGAATGTTGATAATTTTAAACACGCACTACAATAAAATTAGGTTATAGAGACACATATTTGTGACATTTTTGTATAAGTGTCCTATCTATATTCTATCTATATCCAAAATTAGATTATAGGGACATATTTTTAGGACACATTACAAAAATGTGTCGCTATACACCCTAGCAACGGCACATATAGCAACACTTATAATAAGTGTCGGTATTTTTGTCAGCCGACACTTTTTTTAAATTTTAGAAATACTTAAAAGTGTCGCTATAATCTAATTTTGTTGTAGTGATGATAAATATATAATACAATCCAAATAGGATGGATCAAACGTATGGAAAAACTAATTACCATTCATTAACATGTCACATTTATACCAAACTAATTAAGTTTAAGATGTTGTTGAGTATATATAATGGCTTTAAAAGTGTCCCAGCTACTCTGAGACCCTTTTTATTTGGTCAGAGACAAAGTCCAAAGAAAACTCACAGGTCTCTCTCTCTTTCTCTCTCTCTCTCTCTCTCTCTCTCTCAATTGATACTGAAACTTGAAAGGATGGTTGATAACAGCTTAACATCCTAAAAGGATATTGAGGTTGTCTTCATGTACACTTTGTCACAGGAAAAAGGAAAAAAAGAAAAACACACACTGGAATCTTGGGATGATGATCTTGTTCACTATCTTTTGTCAGCTGAAACTTTGTGCTTGTACACAGAAAAATACAGTCAGATTCAGAACCCCATCAAATGTTTTATTATGCAAAAGAATCAGAGAATTTAAGAGTTCAAGAACAAATTTAGCAGATTCAATGCAGATGAAGTTAATTATCCTCAATAGTAAGTACAGTTTAAATTTGAATATATATATATATATAATATATATATATATATATATATATATATATATAGAGGGTTAATTACATACGTCTCCCTATAAATATATCGAATATGTTAGCAACGAGCGTACAAACTAAACAAAATCAATTGGCGATCACGACAGAAAAGTAAAACCAAAATTACACGACAGAAAAATAATACAGATTTACGTGAAAAAATCCTTGCAGAGAAAAAATTACGGGCAAAAAAGGAGAGATTTCACTATGTAGAAAAGAGGGAATACAAGAGTTTTGTTCTGTACAATCGCTCAATCTCACTCTAGGACAAATAAAAGAAAAATTAGGGTTTTTCCTTAGCGGATCGGATCCGTACAGACATCCAAAAAATTTCGAAGTCGCACCGCGAAGCCGTCGACGAACCTGAATCATAATATCGAAGCGATTCTGATTTTGAGTCACAACTAACAGAATAGCAGATATATTCCTATAAAGTTCAACTTTTTATATTTATCCCTTCAAAAGTCCAACGTTATTCATATATATTCCTCCGGTTTATTATCGTTAGTTCACGGTTTATTTTTTAACAGATTATATATGAAATGACAGTTTTATTCTTTCAAAAATATTTCTCTAAAAAATAATACAAAAATATCTGGAAGGGTAAAAAGATAAATTTACCTCACTAACTAACCAAGATTAAGTATTTAACCTATGGTTAACTAGATTTTTCTAACAGAAATAGACGGTAGAGATATATATGAATAACGTTGGACTTTTGAAGGAATAAATATAAAAAGTTGAACTTTATAGGGATATATCTGCTATTCGATATGTTTGTAGAAAGTCATATGCAATTAACCCATATATATATATATATATATATATATATATATATATATATATATATATATAGAGAGAGAGAGAGAGAGAGAGAGAGAGAGAGAGAGAGAGAGAGAGAGAGAGAGAGATGGGCTAAAATGCTATTAATAATAAATAGACTTCGTTATTACTAATTTATATTCGATGATAGAACTTTCAAATCAAAGATTGAAGTCGTTGAAAATGGTCTAGACCATTTAAAGTATATAAAAAATAAATTTTATATATTTTTGACACCATTAACCTAATAATTAAAAGATCGCAAAATTTATAATTTTAATAATCCTACGTAGCGTTTGCTTTATTTAACAGTATAAAAAAATTCAAATCAGTTGAATTTTTATCAGAAAATTCTTTATACTATTTAAAACAAGATCTACACCCTTGATCTTGAATATAAAATTTTTATCATTAATTTTTAAAAAATATTTATTTTCATTCATTTATTTTTGTATTTACAAAAAAATAATGCCAGAAAAATATAAAATTTGATTTTTAAATACTCAAAATGGCTTAGATCATATTCTATAGTGTCGATTGTCGATTTGAAAACTCTATTATTAAAAATAATTTGATAATAACGAAATTCATTTACTACTGATAATATTTTAGCCCAACTCTCTCTCTCTCTCTCTCTCTCTCTATATATATATATATAAGTTTCCTATAAAAACAAACAAATTAAGAATATTACTTGGCTGAAACAAAATGCCAAATACTGACTTAGAGAGGGTTTGTATTGATGAGGAAAATGTATTTTTTACTGGTACCACAGAAGGTCCACAAATCATGGATCTTCTAGATAGTCAAAAGACTCATCAAAGACCAAAATTTGTCACACAATGGCTTCTGAGAGGAGCATTATAATCTTATCTTTAAGTGCACAAAAGTGGTAAAAAAAAATAATCATAAATTGTTTGTCCATCAACAGTAAAGATAATATATGAATAAAATGTACGAGTCTTACTCATATACTATACCTCCCTACTATTAAATTATTTTTAATAATGCGATTTTCAAATTTACAATCGGTTTTGCTAGATTCGACCTACACTATTAAAAATTTTTAGAAAATAATTTTTTTGATTGTTCGACATTATTTATATATCAAATAAATAGTCAAAAAATATACGACTGAAAAAAAAAAAAAAAAAAAACTCATAAAAATACTGATGTAAAACTTTAATTTCATATCAGAAATACTGATCTTACTCTAAATATTGAAACAACGTTAAACTCACAAATGCGACACATTAGCTGTTAAAATTATCAATTTTGAAATCTTTTGATCTCTAGTCAAATAATGCTGAAAAAATATAAAATTTGATTCGTAAATATTTTTTAATAACGTAGATCGATTGTCAATTCGAAAGTCATATTACTAAAAATAATTTAATATTACGAAAACCTCTATGCTGCATGTAGCATAGTAGTGGTACTCTAATAATTTAAATGTACTGCTGCTGCTTGGTTGTTCTGCTGCTGCTTTTGAGAGCTGCAGTCTCTGATAAAGAGTGTAACAAAGAAAGAAAAATTCAGAGCTTATATATATATGCTAGAATGAAAAATAGAATGAAGTAGGTGAAACTATTCTAAGCAACTGCTTTAAAAATAGAATGAAGTAGGTGAAACTATTCTAAGCAACTGCTTTTCTCTTCACTACAGCTAGTATTTTATCAAATAATACTATGCCTTAAAGTAAAACCATGTAAGTTTCTAGCTCCTTTTGATCACCATGAACTTTCCTAATATATTGTATCACTATAATAAAATTAGACTATAGCGATACTTTTAAGTATTTCTAAAATTTAAAAAAAGTGTCGCTGACAAAAATACCGACACTTATTGTAAGTGTTGCTATATGTGCCGTCGCTAGGATATATAGCGACACATTTTTGTAATGTGTCCTAAAAATATGTCCCTATAATCTAATTTTGGATATAGATGGAATATAGATAGGACACTTATATAAAAGTGTCACAAACATGTGTCCCTATAACATAATTTTATTGTAGTGTATGAGCAACGCTATCCGTATAGTTTCAGACTACGCGTAAGATGTATACTCCATCCGTCAAATAAATTTTTGTGAATCTTAGAACACAAAATGTATAAAATTTATACAAATATATATAGTTGTACAGATAGCATCATTTTTCACATTTTAACATCATTCTGGGTGCATTTGTTGTTCAAGATCTTTAACTATTAATGGAAATTGAAAAGTGAATGGGTCATTGCAAAAGATAGGGTGTGAATTCATAAACTAATTGTTAATTTGTTCAAATTGAAGAATGTCGGATCGTTGGCGCTGACCGTCAATATGAAAAACTCAAACTGTTAAAAATACTGGAGCGAGTCTCGATTATGACTCGGCTCAAGCAGCTTCACGCTACACTAAACATAATTCGACACAACTTAGTCTCACGACACTTCGAACGTGACTCGACCCAATTTAATCTCCCGCCACAAGGCAGGATGTTGGCTCCTTTAAACCAACAATTCTTCCCTCAACATCATCTGCATAAATTCACAGTATGTGAAAATTAAACTCGTGACTTCTAGCTCTAATATTAGTCAAATCGTTAGCGCTAACTATTAGAAATACGTAACTAATTTACTTAAAGCGTACAGACACAATATCCACGAGTCTCGATTGTGACTCGGCCCATCCAATCTCACATCACTTCAAACATGACTTGATCTGTCTAGATTAACACCATTTCGAACGTAACTCCACCCATTCCGACTTTTCACCACAAAATAGAATCCTAGCCCTTTAGGGCAACAAAGAACACCAAGCAAATTGAAATGTTTTGAAAGTTGAGGATCTTTACCTTGCAATTGCACTCAGTGAATATCTCTTGGTACAGTAGTACACACCAACACTTGTCTCTCTGAGGCAATAGCATGATGGTGGGCCTCTCCTTTTGGCCTAGCTTTTGTACACTTTCATAAAAGAGGGTGTCTCCTTTCTTGGCTACTATTATCATCAATTATTATCACAAGCTTCAATGTTGTGGAAAGGGTGCTTTGATAGAGACACCCAACTTTTCTAGTTCATATCCATTTTTTCTCTCTAAAAATGGATGTTTAAGGCTATATATAAGAGAGTGAACTCATTAATTTTGAAAAAAAGAGAGTATGATTATAACTCCTCAGTGTTAAAATGAGGGTTTTTTTTTTTTTTTTTTTTATCTCCTGGTGTTTTATGTATGCTCATAATATTGTTCTCTTCTTATAAGTTGTTACATGCTAAATAGGGTAAAATTAAAGTATGTTCTATTCCTTTACTTTTTAATTCAAATATTATTCTTTGTTACTGAATTATTATATATTGTTGAATCATCAAATTACATGGTACTCATAAATTTCGATTGATCTTCGATCATCAGCATAAGTACAAAATGACATTTAATCATATTGAAACTAAACTGATTTATTTACTATTGAAGAACAAAATCATCATTTTATACAAAGAAAAATAAAAAGATTTTTTTTAATGTTTATAAACAAAAGTTCACCTGGAAAGTTTATAAACCAGCTTTCCATGTTAGGATAGTGGATAGTACAATTTAATTAGCCTAATAAATAAGAGGTAAAAATGTATAATAAAACTTACCTAAAGTATAGATCATTTTGAGTTGATTTTTCGATCTTTTAAAATTTAAATTTTATTACCTAATCTTTCAATTTATTTTATTTGAGTTAGATATATATATATATACACGTTGGTTTCAAAATTTAAACTAATATGCTTATTGTAATATACTTATAATTGCAAGAATTGCAAGAATATACCTATAAAAATAAATAATAAATTTAAATATTAAAATTAAAGTATCGTCGACTAACTCAAATTAAAAAAAATAAAAAAAATATTAAAAATTTGATACCTAATATAATTTTTTTTTTTAATTCTGATAAATTTTTGTATATTTTTATTTAAATAAGATTTAGTATGCTTAAGTGCTCTCTTGTTACTTGAGTGGTAGACAAGACCAATAAGAGTGGAAGTATTATTCCTGACAACTGGCTCTGCTCTGCCTGCCATGTTTTTTTTTTTTTCTCCTTTCTCACTAGAAAAGTAGAACACAATACTCTCTCTCTCTCTCTCTCTCTCTCTCTCATTCATGTGTATTATTAATCTATCTACTTCTTAATATGTATTTGTGTGTTAACTTTTAAAACTATTATTTATTTATAGGCTAAATTACAAAAAAAAAAAAAAAATTTATAATATTTTATTTTTTTATTTTGCCCTCTTGTCTTTTAAAAATCTATATTTTGTCCTCTCGTAATTATCGAAATATGTATTTACCTCCGCCGTCACCATTCCGTGAGTGAATCGTCAATTTTTTTAAAAAAATTATTAGATATACTCAAAATACCTTTCAAAAATGGCGGAAAATATGTTAAAACTCATTCTCTCCGATATAAGGTAAGGGCATTTTCGTCAATTTACCTCCTCCGTTAACGCCGTTGCCCCCTAAAGACAATTCGGTAATTACGAGGGGGCAAAATATAGGCTTTTAAAAGACAGGAGAGCAAAGTGAAAAAGCGAGTTATTACAGAGAGATTTTCTGTAATTTAGCCTTATTTATATTTACTATCAAATATGAAACAGAAAGAGTAGTATTTTATTTATTTTTTTTTTTTATTTTTGTTTCGGGAGATCGTGTTGTCTTGTTTAATAGTCTAGTTCATCTTTTTAATAAGGGTTAATTGCATACATGTTCCTACAAATATGTCGAATTGTAAATATTTCCCTGTAAAATTTAACTTTTCATATTTATCTTTTCAAAAATCCACCGTTATTCAAATATGCCCCTACCGTCCATCTCTGTTAGAAAAGTTGATTTAACCCTAGGTTAAATGCTTAACCTTGGTTAGATTAAAAAATAAATTTACATATTTACCCTTTCCCTATTATATCTTTATTTGTAACAAGTATAATGGTATTACTTTTGGAGGGATATATTTGTAAGGGGGTAAAAAAATAATTTCACATCGAATCTGTTAAAAAATAAACAGATTCCAAACGGGGATTAACCAAAGAGGCATATTTGAAGAACTTTGGATTTTTGAAGGGATAAATATGAAAAGTTGAATTTTACAAGGATATATTTACAATTCGACATATTTGGAGGGACATGTATGCAATTAACCCTTTTAATAAATAAAGCGATAGCATATTATTTTTCTCTCTTTTTTTTTTTTTTTTTTTTTTTAAAAAAAAAAAAAGTGAATTCGAAGATCGATAAGATTTGAAACGGCTCTAAATTCTGTCAAAAGCAGTAATCACTGTACGTGCGTGACATGTGCAGAATAATTTTTGAGTAATGTCAATTAGATTTAATTTTTCTAAAGAACTGTCTCAGTCATCCAAATCTGATCTAATCTAAATCCTCCTAATCTAAGTTTATTCTAACTATTAAATTTTCAATAATGAAATTCAAATACAGTATTATTGATTTTTTTTTTTTTTTTTTTTTTTTTTTTTTTGGATTGTTCTGTTTCTTATCCATAATTTATTGAATTGTTAACACCTACAAGTAACCTCTTGGCAGTACATACTGCTAGGGTGGAGGGGACAGTCAGTCTGCAGAATACAAACACTGCTGGACTGGCTGGAGAGTGAGTGAGAAAAGGATGCTGGAGCACTACTGTCTGCTACCAAAAGCCCACTTACTATTTTATGAATATATATTAATTAATTAATTGGAGCCTCTCCTCATTGGCCCATTTAAATTCTCCACTGAACCATGTGACCCTTCATGAGGCTGCGTTTGGTTCGGATATAAACAAAAATTGATTATTTCGAGGATAGATATAAGTTCAGATATAAGCAAAAATTATAGTAATTTTGTGTTTGGTTGAGTATAAAGATTGTACCGGGATAAGAAAAATTATATTGGGTAAGTTAAAGAGGAATAAGAATAATAAAGGAGATTAAAATTTATAAAATAAAATAAAAAAATTTAAAATTTTATAAATTTAAATATCTTATAATTTAAAAAATTTTAATTAAAAAAATAAATAATAATAAGCAACAGGTGGAACAGCTGTTCCACCTTGGAGTGGAATAGCTGTTCTACCCTTATACCAGAATAACTTGATATGGAGGGAACAGCTGTTCCCCCACACTTAAATACTATTTTTTTTTTTTTTTTGTATAAAAGGAGGGATAACCCCCTTATCCCCTCTTATACCGGTTACCAAACGAGGTCTCAAAGTACATCCCCTGTTTTTTTTTTTTCTAATTTATTAAAAGATTTTTTCTTATTTTACTCAAATACAACAAAATTATAATTTTTTTTTAAAAAAAATAAAATATATAAATTTTGCTCCCTATCAATTTAAACTATAACACATTTTGGAACATATTCCACGAATTTAATTTTTTTTTATGAACCTCCTTTAATAATTGTTCAATTAGCTACTAGGTGTTAATTAGTTCAATTCACTATAAAATAGCTTAAACTATTAAATTTAATAGAATTATTAATAAATTTAATAAAATTCTCAACTCATTCAACTAAAATTTTTCAATTCTACAAAAAAAAAAAAAAAAAACAAAAAACAAAAGTTAAGAAAGTTTGAATTAGGAAAATACTATTTTAATCAATTTTATCACACTATTATTATCATATTTTTTTAATATTAAAAACCTAAAAATATTATTTTAATCCTTCCAATTTTAAGTATCCTGAGAATATGTTTGATTCATGATTTATAATATTTCAATAATATTTCATTTATTTATTAAATTAATTTATATTGGATAGTAGTAAAAATGGTTAGAAAAGTAGTGAAAAATAACGAAGTATCCTGAATTAAAAAATATTTTTATTCTCATATATTTAATAAGAATTATTATTAGTCATTCATTAATAATAATATACTAATTCCTAACAAACTAAATAAACAAATAATAAATTTATTATTTTAAATATAAAATATAAATATTTAAAAAATAATATAAATCTTGAACCAAATGGTGGGTGAAAAAGGAAAAGCATTGTCCATGAGATTTCTAGAATATTAGTTGTCTTTCTTGTAAACTTCTAAGTCTTGGTAGCATCAACCCCTCTCTCTCTCTCTCTCTCTCTCTCTCTCTCTCTCTCTCTTAATGTGACACTCAAAATACTTATTTTTTAAATTTATTAAAGGCATTTTCTAATTTTTTGTGTTCAAATGTAACGACAACATCCATTAATGATGTGACTCTCCCCCCAATTTAAATATATATTCCCTTTTCATTTACTATTATTATTATTAATTTTATATATATATATATATATCGACTATAATATTATCGATAGCACCAAATAATTAGTATTATTAAATTTTTTTATTATTAGATGGAAAAATATACGATTAGGATTATAATGATTTTCTAAAATTTTTGCTATTCAACCAACTACTTAGTAAATTCTAGGGGATCACTATAATTTTAATCGTATATTTTTTTATCTAACAACTAAAAATTTGATAGTACGCGATCTGTGTAAGTAAAAATAAAATAAAAAAAGAAATGAGAAAAGAGAAAAGAAAAGAAAAAGCATTGCCCAAAAGATTTCCCCTATATCTACTCCCTGCCTTGCTCACAAACTCTTCACTCCTTCATCAGTCACCATCTCTCTCTCTCTCTCTCTCTCTCTCAAAATAGGGAGGAAGAAGCATGCAAATGCAAAATGTATCAAGGGAGTCCAAGGTTTTGGTGGTGGTGGTGGTGGTGGTGGTGTTAGCTGCAGCACTGCTGCCTGAGAAGGGCTTATCCAGGGAGGTAGAAGGAGGAGCAGAAGAAGCTCCTCATTTTTCCTCAGAAAAGATAGAGAAGCTCCCTGGGCAGCCCCAGATCAGCTTCCTCCACTACTCAGGCTACATAAATGTGGACTCTCTCAAGCAAAGGGCTCTCTTTTACTACTTTGCTGAATCTGAGATTGACCCTCCTTCCAAGCCTCTTGTTCTCTGGTTGAATGGAGGTACAATATATATAATAATAATAATTCTAATCTCTAATCTCTAATAAAAGACCCCAATTTGGGGAGAGAAAAGGAAAGGAAAGAGCTTTGGGCTCTTATCAAATGTTTGTTTTAAAATTTCTTTGTTTTGTGTATAGGACCTGGGTGTTCTTCTGTGGGAGTAGGAGCATTCTCAGAGAATGGGCCTTTTAGACCAAGTGGCCAAGTTCTAGTGAGGAATGAGTACAGTTGGAATAAAGGTATCAAAATCTCTCTTTGATGCTGCTACATTCTCTTTTGTTGGGTTCAGAAACAAAGCAAAAACAAAAACAAAAACAAAAACAAAAAATTGGAAACAATTCAAATTTGATTAACTGCAGAGGCCAATATGTTGTACCTGGAGAGCCCAGCAGGGGTTGGATTCTCTTACTCCTCTGATCCTTCATATTATGAGGGTGTAGATGATAAAATGACTGGTAAAAGCTCTATTCCAAGATCAATTCTTTTCTGTTTGCAAAATTTATGTTGATTTCTGAGTTGGCTATATATATATATATATTTTTTTTTTTTATTGGTTTTTGTAGCCAGGGATAATTTAGTGTTTCTTCAGAATTGGTTTGCAAAATTCCCACAGTATAAGAACAGGGATCTCTACATCACTGGAGAAAGCTATGCTGGTAATATATATATATTTATTTATAAATTTAATCAAAATAAAAAAGAAAGAATCCCAATTGCTGTGAGTTAAAAAAGGAGAAATGTGTTCTTGTGATCAGGTCATTATGTTCCGCAACTCGCGCAGCTCATGGTTGAGTTCAACAAAAAGGGAAAATTCTTCAATCTCAAAGGAATTGCTGTGAGTTAATTACATGAATGAAGCTTAAAAATTTAGACTAAATTTAGCAATTTCGACTGAATTTGTTGTGTTCTTTAATCTTTTATAATAGCTCGGTAATCCGGTGCTTGAATTCTCGACCGACTTCAACTCGAGAGCGGAGTTTTTCTGGTCTCATGGATTGATCTCAGATACAACTTACAAGATCTTTACAAGAGCATGTAACTATTCTAGATATGTGAGTGAGTACTATAGTGGCTCGCTTAGCCCGATTTGCGAGAGGGTGATGAGTCAAGTGACCAAAGAAACAAGTCGATTCGTCGACAAATACGACGTCACTCTCGATGTTTGCTTATCATCGGTTCTTTCGCAATCGAATGTTCTAACTCCTCATGTAAGTTCTCCGCTGTTCGTTTTGTGGCCTTTCTGCTTTTAACTCGGCTGGAGTTTCTGCAAAAGTGTTGTTCGACTGCTACGTACCATAGATTCTAGTTGTATTAAAAGCAGAAGTTTCAAATTAGAGCTTTTTCTGTCTGCCGAGTGTCTGGTTTTCAGAAACTTCTGCTTTTCAGAGTAGAGAAGCAGAAGATCAAACAAGCACTTATTTGACTAGAATCCTTTCATTTTTCTCACTCTCATCAATTGGGGTTTGTGTAAATTTGGTGCAGCAAGTCGGCGAGCAAATAGATGTGTGCGTCGAAGATGAAACGGTGAACTATCTGAACCGAAAAGACGTGCAGGATGCATTGCATGCGCGACTCACCGGCGTGACTAAATGGGCGGTTTGCAGTAGGTATTGATTTCTACTTCAGCTCTCTCTCTCTCTCTCTTTACTTTGTGTAGAATATAGGATTTTGAATCAAAGTAGAAATTTATATGCCGATATTGGTTTATTACAGCGTTCTTGAATATGAGCTCCTAAACTTGCAAATACCCACGATCACGGTCGTCGGTTCGCTCATTAAATCGGGCGTTCCGGTGATGATTTACAGGTATCAAAAGCTCAAACTCAAACTAGCTAAGAACATAAAATTTTCTGACCAACCCACACAATTTGATTGTTTCTTTCGCTGCAGCGGGGATCAGGATTCGGTGATTCCTCTAACCGGAAGCCGAAGCCTCGTGCAAAGGCTCGCGAGCGAGCTGGGGCTTAAGACGACCGTGCCTTATCGAGTTTGGTTCGAAGGAAAGCAGGTAAATACCAATGCCTCCTTTAAATCTAGACCAAATTGTTTCAAATTTGTAAATACTCAACTTATTTTTGAGTCAGTCAACACCACTGTACTTCATGTAACTCTTGTAAGTAATTAGTCTAAATTTTGAATCTGTCGACTTGAAATGGTGTATTGTTCCGATAAGTTATGTACGATTTGACCGTACTCTTTTCGATCACAATGTACTACTGAAAGCGGTGTTCTAAACAGGTTGGTGGGTGGACTCAAGTGTATGGAGAAATGCTGTCTTTCGCGACAATTAGAGGTGCTTCTCATGAAGCCCCATTCTCACAGCCTGAGAGGTCTCTTGTGCTTTTCAGGGCTTTTCTAGCTGGGAGGCCTCTTCCAGAAACATTTGAATGAGCCCCCCCTCCCTCTCTTTTATATAAGGTTGGTTTTATTAGTAACAGAGAGATTGAGAGAGTGTGCCTTTGTTCATGTAAGTAGAAATTGAGATTAGCATTCATAAGAGGCCAGAGAGAGAGGGGTGTGTGTGTGTGTGTGTGATCTTGGTTGAAGAGGAAGAAGGGTTCTAAAGTGTGTGAAAGGGAGATGTGTTTTTTTTTTTTTTATGCTCAAGCAATAGAAGAATCAAAATGGTTCTTTTCCTTGGGTCCAATTGTATTTGTTTGTTGCAAGAGACAGATTGAGATTCCACTTTTATATAAAAATCAATGTAGTAGTTTTTTTTTTTGTTTCCCATTCTGAATTTGATTAGATGTTAGTTACTGGGAAACACAACTGATAGAAGATCTTTAAGAACCAAATAAAAAACAAGGATAAAAATTGGGGAGTAATGATGCAATCGAATAGAATATGTTGAATCAATCTGAAACACATTAGAACAATGTCCCAGATTACTGCAAAACCATCATAGATTTAAATACATGTCAAGGGTTTTCATAAAAGAAAAAAAAAAATGAAGTTTACATTAACACAGGAGATAAAAGTGATTTTGCCACTCACTCACCAAATAGTATACATCATCATCACTCTTGATTAAAAAAAAAGAATAAAGTGCTACATAAGGGGAAGTTGCTTCTGGTAAGAAAACTAGCCCCTAAGCGATGCGCGAGGGACGGCCGGTAGACCGTTCTCGTCCTCCATCTGCATGAAAATATACATGATGAGTATTTCAGAATGTATACCAGATTCAAGTTCGCGACGTACAATTGGGCGACCTGTAGCCACTGTTTGGTTGAAGAACAACAGAGGTACTAGCTGGTTAAGTATATGTCCGAATATTCGTTGTTTCTAGTAAAACTCTGCCCACCTATTTCGCAAACAAAAATATTACAGTTAAGTTGCGGGGTTTCCGCTATTTCTCAACCTCGTAAGGAGGAACCTGAGTATAGTTTATGCAATATCATCCACAATTTCGGAAGGGTCTAAGTTGAAGACCATAAATAACAAGAATATATATGTACGAAATCGAGTTCTTGAAGACCATATATGAGGTTTGATTTTCCAGGGGTAGTGTATAAGCGAATCGATCAATTTGGAGTATTATGTGTAAAAAAAAAAAATGTCTAGTATCAGACAGCTGATGATGTATACCTGTGAATTCGGCCTGTTGGGCGGAACGCCTGTTGGAGCAGCAGGCAAGATAAGTTCAGCATCCAAATCGGGTTCCTTATCGGGCTGAAGATATGATGGGACCCCACTGGATTCCGTTTCGGTCCCCATGTCGGCTTCCAATGCATCTAGCTCTATATTCGAAAGAACAAACAAATTAGAATTGGAAAATTTTGAATGTACCAATCTTTTACTAGCCTTTGTAAATATATTAGAAAGAAGAGCCTTCATCATACCGCCCATCAGTTCTTCCTCATCAATATAATCAGGGATGTTGTAGCTTCTACCAAGAGATTCTTGTATTTCATTACTCACATCCATAAGATCCATCATCTCATCTTGCATGCTCTACATATATGAATAATAAATGGAGTTTCAGTTATTATGACAAAAAAAAAAAAAAGGGGACAATAATCATAGGCTCAGCAAAACTAAGTTAGAATGCAAAGGGCTTTCACTTCTATATCCCTGCAACAATGTCTATTTACATGTGCAACCATGTAAAGTTTTAACTTCTGAATATATCCCTCAAAAAGTAAAATTTCCTACAAAAATACACTCAAGCCGGGAGTAATCCAATTCATAGGAGAAGGTTGGATTTGTATTAGGGAAAAAAAAAAAAAAAAATGGAAGAGCGGCATGTATGTAAATACAAGGGTATATGTGTAGACAATTAAGTTTTTGAAGGGCATAATGAGAATTCAGATATTCCAGGGGCATTACATGTGAATAGATAGTTTTGTAAGGTAATATATGTATAAATATCTCAAAATCAAATTTCATGTGACTTTCTGGAAAGTAAGAGCAACTGAAAGGCAAGAACATACATCAATATCTTCAATCTTCACAGTTTTCATCATTCCTTTCAACTCCTTATTTGCAGACTTCATTGCCGTCATCTGTAAATCAAAATCACCAACAACCAAATGTAAGTATTAAACTGAACCACTTTTGAGTAATCTCAGTGATTGAAGAAGGTTAGCAAACATACAGTTTGTTGAGCATCTTTAAGTCCCTCTGCGGCGAAAGAAACTTGGTCGAGGTTAAAGGTCTGGTTGTAAAGCATGTCACGTTGTCCCTCATACCTAAGAAAAATTAAAAGGTTATATAGAGAACATTGGAATTTACTCTTAAATAAAGGCAAGAAAGAGAGTAGCCGTTTGATTTTTTCTTTTATGTATAAGAGCATGGATTAGAAGCATGATAAACCTTAACGGACATACATAATGAAAAGTGTTATTTAAAGATAATAATTGATGTACTGTCAAAATTATACGATCGTGCTAAGCGAGGCAAAAAGAGAGGACAATGAATGCAGCTCTTACATTCTCTTTTGCTTAAGAACTCTCATGGCTCGAGCTTTCACAGCTTCCTGAGCAGGACCAGGTCGAGTGTTCTTAAGTTGCTCTTTGTATCTAGCCAACTCAGCATCAAGCTTTTTAATCTTCTCATCAACCGTATCACCTCTTTTACTTATCTACAAAGAAATAATATATATATATATATATATATATATATATATATATATATATATATATATTCATCAACGAAGTAATACAATACACAATAGGCAAAAAGAAAATAATCAAGCTAGAAAACACTTTATGAGGAAAATAGACAGAGAGATATAAAGAGAAAAGGCTACAAGATCATCCAAAAAGGAAGAAACAGAAGAATAAAAATTATAATAATTTTGTTACTCAAGGAAGATTTGGATTTGATCTAAATACCTAATCCGCTTTATTCTCCACTCCAACTAATGCATTCCCGGTAATAACTATGAAGAAGTTAGAACAATAGAACTCAACCAAATCAGGAAAAAAAAACACACTATATATCTGAACTATTAGAGAGACACTTTTTTATTATTTTTGACAAATGGCCAAAGCATAGTGACTACTATCAAACATCATATAGTCATTTTCATCATACTCATCTCTACAAAACATCACTGTGTTTTCGTAGGAGCCCAAAGAGTGATTGAGCAACATAGTATCATGTTACAAAAATCTGAAGCTCACTATACCAATTGCATATGTTCATTCAAATCTACTAATTCTTTTCTTATTGGAACCTAAATTGATACAAAATGCCACAGTTTGAAAGGGTCAATTACCTAAAGAGGTAGGTCATTTGCCACTATACTTAGGGATTCACCATCAAAACCCTAATTTCAGATCCCCTATATCATGATCTCAAAGTATTTCAATCTAAAGGTACATAAAATCGGAATAAATAATAATAATAATAATTGCGAGGAATCGAGAAAAACTATAACAATAGCATATTTTGGTGCAAATTTACCATTACATTACTTACCGGAATCTAAATTGCTACCAACGCAATAGTTTGAAAGGGTCGATATACTAAAGAACAAAAGGATCGAAGCATTTGCAAAACAGAACCCTAACATTTTGATCCCACAAACAGAGAACACCAAAACGACTCCCCAAATCATCACATCACAGAAATTTCGACCAAAAAATACACAAAATCAGATAAAAAATAAAAAAAAAATCCGAATTTCTTCAAGAAATCGAGAGAGGGGGAGAGTACCCGATCGGTGGCGTCCTGGATCGTGGGAGGCGGGTCCTTGTTCTTCTTGGCGCCGAAGACCCTCTTCATATTTCCTCCGCCTCCTAATACGGCCGAGTACAGCGTCGCGTGGGATCAAACCCTAGGGATCCCGCAAGAGAGAGGGGGAGAGAGGTGGGGGGGGCTTCGATGGATTGATCGAAAGGGAGGGGGAAGGGGGAGGGGGAGGAGGAGGAGGCGACGAAGACGAAGACGAGGAGGCGCTTGCTATGATGAAGACCCCGTGGTCTCTTGTTCAGGGTAAAATTTATAAACAGTCCCTCTATGTCTCGATATTCGTACTTGCTACTGTATATTTATGAGGTAAAAATCTGCAGTAGGGACTAGGGAGTGCTCAATTGTAAGACGTTTTCAAATTGCCTTTAAGAATCCTCGACTTGTGATTTTTGGAAATTAAGCCATTTTTAGTAAAAATATAAAACTAAAACTTTTATTAAATTCGCTTAATAATTTTACTAAATTTAATAACTTTAACCACTTTTTAACAAATAAATAATAACTAATATAGTTTTTAACTTAATTTGTATAAAAATTTCTTCTAATAATAATAATAAAAGATAGAAGTTGAGAAATCTCAATTGGAAAAAAGTAATTGAGGGGACTATTTGGGAATGACGTATAGGTCAAAGATTTACGCCAAAAACTTTAGTAGGTGACTACAATTTAGCTACTAGTCTTATCCATTTTGCTTATTTAAAAAATAAAAAGCCTGAAAATTTTTGACAAATAAAACGTTTAATAAGTTTTTCCTTCAGTGAAATAATTTACAAAAGATGCTATAAGCTTTGATTATTTTTAAAATACAAACTCAGTTACAAATTTAAACTAAATTTTAAATTTGAGATCTTGAATATCAACAGCGAAACTTTATAAAGAAGTATTGTTCAACAGAATATTATATGAAGAGTCCGGCGGCTACTATGCTTATAAATTTTTTACCGTTAGATTTATTTTTTAATTAATTTTATCTATTTAATCATGCTATTTCACCAACCATCCACTAAATTTAAAAAATTCATTATCATCCTAATTACATATCCTTCATCAAATGATTAAAAATCTACAAACACTAATAATTTGATACTTTTAAAAATATAGAAGCTCAATTCATTACATGAATATAGAAAAAGCACTGCAACAAATATTTCCGTGAGATTTTCTCTACAGCTGCATATAAAGCTCCAAATCAAAATTCTGCTTCTGGGTGGGTTCTCAAATATCACCCCAAACTCACTGCTCTACTCGCTTAAAGTAGAAACCGACATAAAGAGACAAGGCCAGGCCTGTTTGATATCATATTTTCTACTTTTATAAACTAAGAGACGTAAAAATAAACAATACATTAATTATAATTCTTTCATTTAAAATATTCATTTAATAATAAAAATCATTAAAATTTAGTTTTTTTCAATAAATTGTTGTCTATTAGCAGGTTGCAACAAAAGCTAGCCAACAACAACCAAACAAAAATTATCTCCAAGGAATCAAATTATATAAAATTAATGTTTACGGACAAAAAAAAAAAACCGAATGAGGTATAATCATTCATTTCTGGCATTCACGCTTGGATCCCAAACGTTTTCATCTAAAATCTGCTTTTTTTTCAATTCCGTAAAATAGCTAATATACAAATACATAGATCTACATTCATCAAGGAAAAAACATTCCAGGAAAAGACAAAAACCACACAACTCAGACAAAGCAGTTAATAAAGAGGCTTAAACAAGAGGAAAAAAATAAATAAAATAAAATAAAATAAAAACTAAGCATTGTGGGTGGTTTTTCCGGTTAACTTTTTCACGAACAAATTTACACGCCTATTGTACAAGCTTTTTAAGAGTTTACCGGAAGCAATTCCTCGATCAGTAGCGGCGGCCGCTAGAGGTCGAGAGGAGCACCCGGGCCGGTTTCTTTCCTCTTTTTCCGAACCCGTTTGCTCGGTATGCTTCATCCGAGCTCTCGACAGCTCTCGTCGAGGATAAAGCGTTGGCGAAAGATAGTGTTGTCGTGGCCGGAGGATCTGCACGAAAAGTACAGCAGACGCCATATAAACATCTTAGTCGCACCAAATGGCCCGCTCAAAGCAGGTATCTCATGACAAATGTTATATTCGACTACAAGTAGTAGTTTAAATTTCTAGAGTTTCGCAAATGTTGTACGTCTATAGGAAAGATGATACTATAGCTTAGAGGTTCAGCCTCAAGCATCAAAATAACTTTTTGGAAGATAAAAAAAAAAAAAAAAAAAGAACTTTCGAAATCTGGAAAGGCATAGCTCAATGGAGGACAGAATTAAAGAACTGGATGGTGTTTATCCAAAGAAGAGCCCTCGCAAATGAGACTGGAGTATATACGCTCCGATACCACTCTTTGAACTGGATAGAATAAACCAAAAACATCTTTGATACGCTCCGATATCACTCTAGTATTTTCACCATCACTGAAAGTTAAAATCCTAAGCAACCTCAATTAGTCCAGCCTAGAAAGCCCTAACCTGTATAATTAGATTCTAAACTTATATAATGCTTCCATTGTTACATGTATGAAAACAGATGCCAAAATTGGGTATACAAAATAATAAAACTGTGTTACAGGCAAGCAGTACGAGTTTAAGGCATACCATGAATGTTAGAAGCTTCAGTCATGCTCTCTTTCATGTTTCCAGATGACCCGACGGATCCGACTCTCAAAGAAGGAGAATCATGGGCAGAGGCATAACCAAGACGCGTCACATCAGAGAAAAGCTTTCTATCGCCAGATGATGGAGGGCTAGTAGAAGGTGGAGCACTGCTTCCCAACGCTTTAAGATGGAATAGAAAGCTAATCAGATCACTGTATGACAATAATGTGACACATAATTTATTTATTTTACCAAACTTAGGCTTGTCCTCAAAATTTAAAAAGGGTCAAATATTTCAAAATCGATCAGAAGACCTAGCATTAGAATGTCAAGCCAAATTGGCCAAAACAAGCAATTGGACCAATTTAAATTCACTTTTTTCATCAGTTGTAATATTTTGTACTGTCCTTAATAGCGACAGAATGAAAGTTAGCAACATGCTTCATCAAAATATAGAACTACGCTTAATGTATTACAGTATTGCGGCTGAAATCAGTCAAGATTTATTATGGTTGTCTGAATTCTACACAACTGAAATCTTTGGAAAATCCAAAAAACTTTCAACCAGCATCAAATGTCTAAGCTTGTAGTAGTAGGAACTGTCAGGTCCGAAATATATTTCAAATCTAATTTACAATCGTTGCACAAGATAGTTTACCTTCAAAGTCATCCAACGAGAAAATTGCAACCTTGTGGGAAAATTCTCTCGGACCGCGTATTGCATTTGCATGCATTGCAGTAGCTTCAGCCTTTTCTTTCTCATCTTGCTCCTAAAAGTACAATAAAATAGGAAAGGATGTTAAGCACAAGGATACAAAGCTAATAATTAAAAAAACAAAGTCGGTCATTTTCTCGGAAATTATTTACTAAGACAAACATAACAATTGGAAGAGCAAATCGTATAATTGCATAAAATGCCTGAAAATAGATATGAAAAGGACTAGAGGAGATTCCCAAATAGCACCAATACAACCAAATACAATTTCATAATACCTTTTTAGCAAGCCGCTTTCTCTGTTTCTCACGCTTTTTTATTTCATCCACGAATGGTGACAATGAACTGGGCGGCAGTATGTCACTCAGATCAATTTCACAAAGCTGCACAATATAACTATAGTAACAATCTCTTTTAAAAAAAAAAATGCAACACAAATTGATTAATGACTCAGATTACCTGAAATGCTGTTGTTAAAGAGAAGTGACTCAAGAACCGATAGCGCCTTCTCATAGCTTCGGACTGAGTTACAGTCTCCAGCTCCAATATTTTTCCGCTAAATCTGCACTACAAGCGTTTTACCACCATCAAAAAGATTAAAGTGATGACCAATATCATCAGATATTGCTAACTAATTCTTCCATCAAAAAGGAAAATGAGCACATCTAGCATTTTCAACTTCTTATCATTAGACAGCACCAATAACAGAGTTTTCAAAAGCATTGCTTGTTATCCTTAATATACAACTTACAATATCAAAGAATAGCAGTAATGGTGAAGTTTACAGGTTCTTTCAAATATTTGAAGGCCCATTACCTGGGCGGAAGCATATCATAGCCACCATAATGATGCAGAAGACACTTCATGCTAAGCGGGTGAAGAATCAGGTGCTGACCATCAGCCGCCTGCGAAAAGCCAAAGCAGCACAAGATTAGAAGGCAGCAAACATACAGGACAAATCATGAAATGATTTGCATAGTTATCGAAGGCAAACACGCATCAACATATAACAACCTGGTAGAATGTGTATGAGTCCCTTTCCTTTGCATCCTTGCTGTCGACCAAATTTACCTCCACAGCTTTGTCTTCATCATTTGATAATAGAGCTTTCTCAGAGTTCTTTAATTGTTCAGGTGAACCAGCAAGTGAATGCAGAGAACTGTCAATACCAGCTTCTCCACCAAAAAAGGTTTTGGTTGTTTTATACCAGTATGATTCTGACCAAAGGCTGACCCTGAAGTATCTAAGTGGGCATTGTTTCCGTCTGAATGTGAGTTTAACACATTAGCTGGTACCTTATGAAGAGTCCGTATAACCTTCAGGCTAGATGGAGGAGAGGGATTACTCATTAGAGGAGGGCTGCTGCTATACACCCGATGCTCCATCCAAGATTTCATTCTCTCCTCTAGCTGGTCCAAAGCAGCACAAACATATGGAAGCTTCTCCAAGTCATCAACAAGTCCACAGTCGGCTTTATGTAACCAGTTATTAAGATCTGCTTTGGCTTCCCGTACAGATAGCTCCACATCAGAGGTCAAAATGAACTTCGAAAATGAGTCACCAGCACCTTCGCCGTCTAATGGAAAAGGACGTTCAGAGTTCTGATTTTTAAGTGAGGGGACCAGTGAAGTTTTTGATCTACTAAGGAGTGTAAATGTCACGCAATCTCCAATATGAAACTGCTTGACATTCTCAATAAGGATAGTGTACAAATCCCTTGTAGATATCATCATGAAACATAGGGGACACTTTTTCCAGCACTCGCCTTTATGATCCTCTTCCCCCATTAGAAGATACCTCAAAATGCAAGGGAAACAGTAGATATGACCACAGGAAGTGATCTGCGGGCAAAGAGGGCTTTCTAAGCAAATCGGGCATTGCACAGGTGTTGGGGTAGAGTACCTTACACAGATAATATCTTCCCATTGAAGCATTTTGTCAGGATCCATTGATTCGATTTCATAATTTCCAGTGTCCAACACAACAAATTTGTAATTTGCTTGGAGGAATAGGTCCTTATTGTAAGGTTTGATCTTTTGCTGTCTTCTTGGGGGAGGTGCCCTGGACTGGTTCCTCGGCTGTGGCCGAGAAATTGGATCATAATGGAAGTTTAGCAAATAATTAGCATTAACACCTTGGCTTCTTCTCGCAGATGATTGGGCATGATAAACTTGAACGGATCCAACAGGATCAGACCGGGATTGAGAAGATGCCCCTTCTCTACCAGCTGGCTGGGTAATAGCAATGGTGTTGCCAATATCATCATATGGCTCACTCTTGAAATTAGGGACACGTAAACCGATTACCTGCAGTTGTTATTTATACAACCAGTGACAACAAGAGATACCAAATCCAATTAGCAAATTCTGTTTTAATCAATAAATTTGACTTAGAAAAAGGATAGAAGGTCATCCGCAACCATCTACCTCTTTGGAAGAATTGAGAGAATCCTCAGCGGCGGCAGCTGCTGATTCTGCAAAATATGAATCTCAATATAAACTTTATTCTGTAAAAGAGAGGCTAACAAATTAGAAATGCTTCAGACCGTTCACGCATAAGAAATCTTAAAAAGTACTTATAAGCATAAGACAGAATTGCATAACATTAAAAGAAGATGAGCGGCAATTTCATTTGCCCAAATGAATGAGCAGTTTCCATAATTGAAATAGAACCAGGAAACATGGAAATCATATATCAACAAAGATGACAAATTTCCTAGACCATGCCAGAAGAATGATATCCCAATAGAACATACCTATTAGGATACACTTACATAATTTCTTCAATCACCACTATGCTAAGAAAAGCGATATATGAAAACTTAAGTGGATTATTTTTGACTTAATGCAGGTTGGTCCTTAAAATTTTTAACTTAAAACAAATTATTCTGATCATACCTAACTTTGCAATGTCCTTATGAGTTCATTTCCTGTTCAAATTCTCACATGGTTGTTGGCACGCTAAATGACCTCATACCACCCTTCATTCAACCACATCAGCCAATAAACATGAGGGATAAAACCATATATTTACATAACTATATGGTCATGTTAACAACAAATGTACTAATCAGCATCATGTATTTTGGGCATAAAACAAAGCCATGAATACCACAGCAATACTTAGATAACGTCAATACCTACTCTATTATGTGAATTCTAATGGATTGCACTAAGTTATGAATTAACAACTATCCATGTTTATACCTCAGAAAACAGTATTAGCTAAGGTAACAACAATTTTGTTGCTCTAAGTGGAAGGAAACGGAAATGAGACGGAGGAATGAAGACCATTTTTGACACAAGTTCGAATTTGCGACAGGTACAAATGGAATGGAAATGAATTGATAAAACATTCCTGGAAACAAATTCTAAACCCTAAATTAACAAGCTAGCGCACACCAAATCTGAAAATTTGATTGAACCCGCCATTTATTACAATACTTGATGATACTCTTAAATAAATAAAGCGCTATTTTCATTAGCTCACTTCTAGTATTTTACAACAATCAACAACTTCAAAGATGTTGTCAATCATCCGCAAAGCATTAATAAAACCAAATAAAGAGCAATAAATTCCACTTATCAGTGATCTGCCTAATAAAGCAACTCAACACTCCCAATCTAAAACCCCCCTATAAAGACCAATTCAAACCCTAACAACTCTATCCAACACAATCAAACACCTAATAGGCGAATGATCCCTGCAATAAAGCAAACCCTAAACTAGATAATAATTCTTTTCCCCCAATCATCTCTCAGTTTTGGTAGCTCAATTCTAGTCTTCAACCGCAAACTACAACTTCATAGATATCACCATATGAGGCGAAATAAAGCGCAATTAATTCCTCTTCCCAGTGATCTACCTAACAAAGCAACTCAGCACTTCCCTAACTACGCATCAAAGAGACGAGAGTAACAGGCGAATCCCCAGAAATAAACGAAACCCTAATCTAAGAGATCGATCAATCCATACCATAAAACTCACCGTGCCACTCGATCGCGCCGTCACCGCCGCCACCGACGGAGCCATCGGGGGACGGAGAGCGGCGGGGGGAGCGGAGATCGCTGAGGTCGCCATGGCCGGGGCTAGGGCTCGGGAGGGGAGGTCGCGAGGAAGGGGACGATGCGGATCCTGTAGCGTCGGAGGGGGTGATGGACATGAAACGCGTGCGAGGGATCGGGGGAGGAGAGAGAGAGAGCGCGCGATGAGTGGTCGGGTTCGGAGCCGAATGAGAAAACGAAGGGGATCAGGGGTTTATATAGTGCGGTTCGTCGTAGGCGGGGTGAGCGCACCGGAGATGGAGATGTCAGCGGGTTGGATAGAGGACGAATTTTCAAAAATCCGAACCGAACCGAACCATCTATTTAATTCAAATTCGATGAATTTTAATAATTTATATTCAAATTCGACCCGCAAAAATTTAAAATTCGAATCCCAATGTTCAAATTCGAAATAATTATTTTTTTTATAATATTTTAAAATTTATTATTAAATTTAAATTTTTAAAATATAAAATTAAATATAATATTAAATATTTATATACAAATGTAAAATAAATTCGAGTTCAGGTCGGAATCGGATTCGAGCGATCCAGTCAAAATGTATACCCAAATTCAAATCCGTCAAATTTTTATTTTGTATATTCGTATTTTAAATTATATCTGCTTAATATCACATAAATACAGTCATTTTATATTGGGATTCAATTTCGTAATGTAAATAATTCCGAATTGGTAGAGTGGTCGATTTGTCACGAAGAGAACATTTATCTATACCTCTATATCTATTTATGATTCTCCCTATTTCTTGTCAGGTGATAAATTTTTCTTCAATTAAAATTTTTTTGATTTTTCTCGTTCCCAACTTTTAATGAATTAATGGTAAAGTCTTCACATTCTCAACCCCCAATAAATTAGTTGTGGACTCAAAATCCAATAAACTATTTATACACATAAAATCAAATTCTACACACGACTCACACTCAACCACAAAAACTCAAATGAGAATTTTTTGACTTTTTTCATTCTCAACCTCACGTTAATTAATTATGAACTCTTCTCATTCTCAATTCCTAATAAATTAATTATGGACTCGAAATCCAATGAATCACTTATATACCTAAAATCAAATTCTACATATGACTCACACCCAACCAAAAAGACTTCAATACTATTATCAACATCATTCTCTCATCTCTCGCTATCCCTTTTATGTTATTCTTCTTCTTCTTCTCTCCCCCTCTCTCTAAGCCACCACCTCGCTCTTCGTCATTTTCGTTAGCAACAAAATCCTCTCCCTCGACCCCTCCATCCTCGATCCTTACCTCCTTCTTCCCACCGTATAGAACCTCCAAGCCTCTTTGCTCACCTCTTCTTACTCCTCCTCCAAGATCAAAATCTCTATCGTCCACTTCATAAGTACTCTCGCCCAATCTGACTCTTCGTCGTTGGAAATCTGTCACCCCGATCTCGCCGAAACTCTAGACCCAATCCTCACTTTCCTTAGTCGCACGGGGGGCACCGTTCATGATCAACCCCTACCTATCATTGTCACTGCCATCGCGACCGTCATCGCCGATCAGAATCCTCCACTTTTCCACCTACTCCTCATCTTCCTCCTCCGCCACCGTCTTCGCCGTCACCGCAGCTCATAGAACGTGAGGTCTCTCCCTCTCTCTCTAAACTTCATTACATTTCCATATATGCCTTAGATTTTAATCCCGAGTAGATTAATCTTTCACTCCGATTGATAGATTGTATGTTGGAACGGAAGTTTTAAAACACAATATTTTAAATTTTTCTATATAATTTTTTACTTTTGTGTTTATATTATGATAAACATATATATATATATATATATATATATATATATATATATATATATATATATATATATATATATATACATGAATTTCAAAATAAAAAGAGAAAAAAAAAAAACAGCTATATTTAGCAATTTCATTTTTTTTTTATTATTATTACACCTTACCAATATTGCTCTTTTCAACAACGCCTCTCTCTCTCTCTACACTCCTTTTGTTTAATTCGCCACGAAGCACAAATAAGAGGAGGATCTAGCACGGAAATGGAGCTTCATGTACTTGGGCCTTGTTTGTGACCAAAGAGCGCTACATTTACGATTTGGTAACGCGCACACGTTCTCAAAAAGCGCCCATCGGGTGTTCGTTGTTATGCCTCAATCACCATTTAGATGCTAAAAAAGTATAATTTTGATGTGTCTTTTTACTGTTTTGCGTTGTTTTTCTCATCTGGGTTTTATCGTAATACAAATTATTCCATTTATGATTGTGTTTTTGGATCAAAGATGTATGTTATTTGGTGTTCTTCCTTATGCTTCAGTCACAATTTAGATATTGAAAAAAGCTGATTTTGATCAGTCTTTTTACTTTTTTGTATTGTTTTCTCATCTGGGTTTTCTTTGTTTTTAGGTTTTTTAATCATCTCTGTGATCTCGTGGTGCAATTTATGCCATTTATGATTGTGTTTTTGGATCAAACTTATATGCCATTTGGTGTTCTTCCTTGTGCTTCAGTCACAATTTAGATATTAAAAAAAACTGATTTTGTTCTCTCTCAAAAAAAAAAAACTGATTTTGATGGGTCTTTTTACCTTTTTGTATTGTTTTCTCATCTGTGTTTTCTTTGTTTTTAGTTTTTTTGATCATTTCACTGATCTCTTAGTGCAATTTATGCCATTTATGATTGTGTTTTTGGATCAAAGTTGTATGCTATTTGGTGTTCTTCCTTATGCTTCAACCACAATTTAGATATTGAAAAAAGCTGATTTTGATGAGTCTTTTTACTTTTTGTATTGTTTTCTCATCTGGGTTTTCTTTGTTTTTAGTTTTTTTTTAATCATTTCACTGATCTCGTAGTGCAAATTATGCCATTTATGATTGTGTTTTTGGATCAAACTTTTATGCCATTTGGTGTTTTTCCTTATGCTTCAGTCACAATTTAGATAAACTGATTTTGATGAGTCTTTTTACTTTTTTGTATTGTTTTCTCATCTGGGTTTTCTTTGTTTTTAGTTTTTTTAATCATTTCAGTAATCTCGTAGTGCAAATTATTCCATTTATGATTGTGTTTTTGGATCAAAACTTATGCTATTTGGTGTTCTTCCTTATCCCTCAGTCACAATTTAGATATTAAAAATCGGATTTTGATGAGTTTTTTAACTTGTTTACGTAGTTATCTCATCTGGGTTTTCTCAATTTTGATCATTTCACTGTTTTTCATGGTTCAACTGATGTGTTTATTCCTCAATCAGAATTTAGATGCTAAAAAAAACGAGAATTTTGATCAGTTTTTTAACTCATTCACAATTGTTACCTCATCTGGGTTTATCTTTGTTTTAAGTTTTGTTCATTTTATTGATCTCGTAATCCAACTTACGCCATTTATGAAGGTGAACTTGGATCAAAGATATGCTTGCTATTTGGCGTTCTTTGTGATATCTCAATCACAATTAAGATGCTAAAAAAAATCAAATTTTGATGAGTTTCGGAACTCGTTTATCTCGTTTTTTTCATTTGGGTTTTCTTTGTTTTAACTTTTAGCCATTTCGTCGATGGCGTAATCCAACTTGTGCCTTTTAACTGTGCAATTGGATCGAAGATACACTACTTGGTGTTCTTCTTAATTTGCTTCCTCGACAACCATTCACACGCTTAAAAGTGACATCTTCGATTAGTTTTCGAATCATTAAAATTATCAACTAAATTGGTTTCTCTTCTATATGCATTTGGATCAAAGATATGCTATTTGGGGTTTATTTTTTTGTGCTTTAATCACCATTCAAACATGCAAAAATATAAATTTCTGTTTATATAATCATTTGGTTTATATTACCAAATGATTTTTTTCTTTATCTCTATCACCTTCTACTACACACTCGACAAAATTAATAAGAACTCGAAATCATTTTGAATCATTCACATTATTTTCTCCATCGGATTCCTTCGTCTGAATCATTTTCTCAATTTTATTTCAGGATCGATACATCAGATAAGCAATTCCCTGTACCTTACACACACAAGAAAAGAGTCACATCTCAAATGTCATAATCCAATTAATGTGATTTAGGTATTCCTGCAACTTTGCTTTTCTGCGAACATTTGGATCGAAAGATGTACGCAGCCAACCACTGGGGAGGCTCATTTGAGATTCAAGTGGAGGCGGAGGACGAGAACAGCCCGGACTTGGACTTAGACCGTGCAGCGCTGCTGCGCCAGCAGCTGGATGACACCCAGCAGGGTTGGCTTCTCGAGCCCCGCGTCGAATCCAAGAGGACGAATAACTTCATCGATTTGGGTTGTATTGTTTGCAAAAGGAAGTTGTTCAATTGGGTGTTGCTTTCTTCTTTAATCGCATGTGTTGTTACGGCAATTCCGATTTTCGTAGTAAAGATGATACCGAAGCACAAGGAGCTTGTTTTGCTCCCCGACGAGTACACCGAAGCCCTGCATAAGGCGCTCAAGTTCTTCAATGCGCAAAAGTGTAAGCCTCTCGTTTCCTTGTTAAATTATGCTGAGGATATATCAATTGAAAGCCTATCAATGCTTTTTTCAAGCAGCTCAACTCAAATAGCAGTTTTGCAGAAGTTGCGTCTCTTATGTTGTTCTACTTATGCACATATGATTTTATTCTCTTAATCAGCTGGTCATTTACCGAGATCCAACGGTATTCCATGGCGCGGAGATTCCGGTGTGAACAATATTCAGCAGTTACCGGATGTTAAGGGTGGGCTAGTCGGAGGATACTATGATAGCGGCAAAAACATCATGTTCCATTTTCCGATGGCGTTTTCGATGACGCTTTTAAGCTGGTCGGTGATAGAGTATGGTCATAAATATGACGCAATCGGAGAATACGATCACATTAGAGATATCATTAAGTGGGGCACCGATTACTTGCTCCGGACCTTCAATTCTTCGGCCTCAACAATCGACAAAATATATATCCAGGTAAACTAGCAATGATTTTGCGCCTCTTGTAATAATCTTGTTTATGTTTCTCTA
Source organism: Tillandsia fasciculata (assembly GCA_029168755.2). Taxonomy (NCBI): domain Eukaryota; kingdom Viridiplantae; phylum Streptophyta; class Magnoliopsida; order Poales; family Bromeliaceae; genus Tillandsia; species Tillandsia fasciculata. Next base: position 12,074,180 of record CM054954.1, read on the forward strand.
TTTGAGCAAAAGCACCACGCTCTCGAAGTTAGTACTCAATGTATTCCTATTTTCAAATCGAGCTATCATACGCTTGTTGTCATATTCATGATCTTTTTTTGTCTACCTATCGAAGGAAAGCATGAAATTCTGGAGAAAATTGATCAAAGTTTGCCATTTTGAATCTGTTTCATAAGCATTCCCTTTTGTGTAGTTTTACAATGTAAAATGGCAGAAAACAAATTAGATTACAGGATTTAGTTGATCTTCTGAACTCGAGAGGCTAAGCGGTTTCCGGGCCACGGTTTTTGTATCTAATAATCCTATTGACCTTTACGCTCCTTGTATGCATCTTTGGTTTTCGGTATTATTGTGACACGTGTTTTCTAGATACTTTTGAATGGTAGTACTTGGCGAGCTTAATTGCCATACATTATCGGTCTCGAAAATATTATACTCATACACTTATCGATTAACATGTTCGCATCTAATACAATATTAGGTAGGAGTAGCGAAAAAAGGTTCCACCACCCCAGATGATGGATACTGCTGGCAGAGGCCAGAAAACATCAATTACCCTCAGCCTATACTGTCTGCCCCCTCGGCTCCCGACTTAAGCAGTGAGGTAGCATCAGCTTTAGCTTCTGCTTCTATAGTATTTCGCGACGACGCCTCCTATTCGAAAAGGCTCGTCGAAGCAGCGGAGACGGCTTATCGATTCGCTACAAAGTCCAAAGAGCAGACGCCTTATTCCTTTCGGAACGAGTTGGTCGAGCCGTTCTACAACTCCACGGGGTATTGGGATGAGTTCATGTGGGGCGCCGCTTGGCTATTCTACGCAACTGGAAACTATAGCTATCTCTCACTTGCGACGGAGAATAAGCTTCTGGAGAAAACTGAGGGCTTTCCAAACTTATCATCGGATTCGAGCGTGTTTAGTTGGGACAATAAGCTTCCTGGTGCTGAGCTACTTTTAGCGAGGCTTAGGATCTTCTTGAATCCGGGGTACCCCTACGAGGAAATGCTTAGAATTTACCATAATGCAACCGATCGGAACATGTGCTCGTTCCTTCGGCAATTCAATGTGTTCAATTGGACTAGAGGTGGATGATCCTTCTCCTTTTTTTTCCTTCCTTTTAGTAAGTCTATGATTGCACCGACAACCAAGGAATGGGTTCTCTACAGAGCTTCTGCTATAGCGAGAAGCTAAAATGAGCTTTTTGGCTCAGAAGTAGAAGCTTCAATTTGAAACTTTGCTTCTACTACGTCAAGAAGTTGTTGGGGATTATTTTTTAATGAAAAGAACTAAAACAACACGTCTGTAGAAGCTCCAAAGTGGCAAAACAAGCCCTCGATTGTGGAAATATTAAATAAATGTTTAATTTGGCGTATTAAGTATAATCTATGTAAATTTGTGTTTTTTTTTTCTTTCTATTCGAGTAAGCGCTTATTTTTCTTTTTCTTTTGTGGTAGGGGGACTGATTCAACTAAACCACGGCGGCCCCCGGCCTTTGCAATACGCGGCGAAAGCGGCCTTCTTAGCATCCCTATATGCAGATTACATGAATGCTAGTGACATTCCCGGTTGGTACTGCGGCCCCGAGTATTTCGACTCCGACACACTCCGCAAATTCGCAGTATCTCAGGTTCCTGCTTAAACTTTTTCTCTTCTTTGATTGCATAATTAAATTATGCTTTGATCATTCACTATTCTCTAAATCTCTTACAAAAGATTGTTATAGTCTCAAAATTCATTTTTAGATCTCCATTTGATGCATACACGTGATAATCATATGATTTCGTAGCGGTTTAAACAGTTTACAGAAAGATCATATTCAACGGCGCTGATCTTCGATTTACGATTGCAGGTGAACTACATCTTAGGATCCAATCCCATGAACATGAGTTACGTTGTCGGCCACGGACTCAACTACCCGATACACGCCCACCACCGTGGCGCGTCGATCCCGAACGACGGCAATCCGTACTCGTGCACCGGCGGGTGGAAGTGGCGCGACAGAAAATCGCCGAATCCCAACACCATCACGGGGGCGATGGCGGCGGGGCCCGACCGGTTTGACCGGTTCTTTGACGTCAGAAACAGTGAGAACTACACCGAGCCGACATTGGCCGGAAATGCAGGGCTTGTTGCTGCATTGATTTCACTGACAAGCAGCGGCAGCGACAGCGACAGCGGCAGCGGAATCGACAGAAACACCATTTTCTCCTCTATGAGACCTCTCTATTCAAATAGTCCCCCTCCACCATTCATATGGAAACCATAAAATCAAATTGCACATAAATAATGAATCAAAATGTCTTTGTTTTGTTTTGTTTCGATTTGTTTTTTGAAGAATTGGATAAAGATATAATTGTTCATAGCCCAGTTCTAAAGGAATGTTAAATTTGTTGTTTGAATAAGATACAGTGATGATTCTTGTTTAGACTTTTTATATATATTTTTTGGATCTAATATATTTATCAAAATTAATGTGTATTTATTTATTTGTTTATTTATTATTATAATTATTATTATTTTACTAAATATAAAAGTTTAGGATATATACTATGCACAGTTCTTGATTCATTTTCCCTCTTTTTATTGAAAATTTCAATCTACTCCATGTACTTCCTTTATAATTCAAAAACACACACATACACACAAAACAAAAAAAAAATGAAAAATGAAAATAGAGATTAAAAAAAAAGTGCTATAATTTTTATTATCTCTGTACATAGTAGGGGCCCCCATCTCAAATTCTAATTTATTTGGGGAAAAATACTTTATATTAAAGATTGAGGGGCCTTAATTTAAAAAAAAAAACAAGGAGTTGAGGGGTTTTCTCAAAATAGGCTATAGTTGAGGGGCCTTCATTGAAGTTGACCTATTGCTCTTATAGGAAAATAATAATAATAATAATAATAATAATAAAAAGCGTCGGAGCGAAGAGGCGGTGGTGTGGTAGGGTTTTTTAAAGCAAAAACCTATCGCGATCGATCGATCGAGCGAGAGAGAGAGAGAGAGAGAGAGATCGAGAGAGAGCGCCATGGATGAGAGCTTCGAGGTGCGCGTGAAGCGCCTATTCGGTTCCCGCCTCTTTGAATCCGTCCCCAGTAGCTCCTTCCCCGCCTCCTCCTGGTCCGTCGCCGACGGTGAGGTCGAGCGCCGCGAGTGGAACCGCGGCGGCGCCGCCGGCGACGACGACGACGACGTCGGAGGCGGCGCCGCCGACCGCGGCGACGCCCCTTGCTCCGCCGCGTTCGACGACCCCGCGGGGTGCTTCGCGAAGAGGGCGAGGATCCAGCGACGGCGCCGTCGGGGTCTCGAAGCCGACGACCTCGACGACCTAGGCGATGCGGACGAGGATGTCGAGGGAGATGGAGGAGATAGGGATGAGGATGGGGATAGAGAGGAGAGGGAGATTCGATCCTCTGTGGGGCTCGATCCCACCCTCGATAACGAGGTATCATCGTCCCCTTCTAATCCCTTTTTGTTTTTACTTCTAAGTTTAATTCCTTTCTCTATTTGTCCAGTTATTTGTGAAAAAAGTTCAATTTTTTCTCCAAGATGGTACTTCTACAGAGGTTTCGGAGTTAAAATTAGGGTTTAATTAATCTTGCTATTTGGTTACTAATCCATGAAGTAGTTCAAATTTTGTAAAATTTTGAAGCCCAAGATGATCCATCCATAGTGGTTTCAGTGTAGAAATTAGGGTTTGGTAGGCGAAACTAAAATGTTTATAGGATTTGTTTGTTGATTTTTCTCGAGAGCCACGATCTTGTTTCGAGTGTTACAGAGCTTTACAAGTTGTTGTAGATGTTGTTGTTTGCATCTTCTTAGATCAATTTAGTAAAATTTGTGTAGTTTTTGTATCTGTTGTCGTAGTAGTGCGGTGTCGAAAGTTGCTTCAGTGGAGAGATTAGTTAGGATTGTACTCTATATCATAAATTTGGTAAATAATACCTCGGCGAAGGGCATTGGTCTCAATCGAGTGAGCGAGAACAAAAGAAACGGTGGAAACGATACGTGGCGAGATGTGGCCATTTTCTCCTTCCATCGATGAATTTGGGTGGCGTTTGGTTTAATGAGCTTATTACGAATCATTGGACGTCACGGCTTGGTAGCATCTTACGAATAACTTAGATGCTCCGGAACCGAATGAAAACTGCAGTTTCGAGTTCTTTATATTGATGAGTCTAGTGCCGTCGTGTTTTCTGAGGCAACATGGATCTGGTGAGTGAAAACCTTTGGCGTGTTTTAGATTGAATGTGCGTGAATTGGAGTTCGACGCCAAAATCAACAGTAAGCGACATTGGGGTGTTGTAAAGCCATTTACGTAACTCTAATAAATATATATATATATGCAGATTTTGAGCCAGTAATTGACATTAATGATGGTGTCGGCCGCCTAAGTTGGAGGTTTAGAATGTAAAACTTGATCAACAATGTGCAAAATGCGATGAATGATGCGCCTATCTAGTGTATAATAACATCTTTCAGGTTTTAATGCACGGCGATGCAAAATTGTATCTACTCTCGCCTGTTAATTATTCTAAGCTTAGGGGCGTGGGGGGGGGGGGAATCATTGCAGGAGGAGGAGGACGAGTTCGACCGAGCGGCGTTCGGCACGGAAAGCGCGCGCGACCGGCTGTACATGAGGGAAGTCAAAGACCGCGACCGTCACATCAGCATCCACACGGTCGTCCCCGAGTTGTTCGACGACCCCTTTGACGACTCCGACCTTTTCTATAGAGATCCTCGTGCCGATCACGCCGCAGCAAATGCGAGGCTCGTGGAAGACGACAAGTCGGGGAAAAAAGAACCTAATCTTTCAATCCACGGCAATTTACGGCCTAAGATAAGCGAGGACGAAGCCAATTTGAAGCCCATACTGAAAAGAAAGGAGAATCGGTCTGACGAGAAGCCGAAGAAGCGCGTTCGATTTGATTCCGAGCTTCTCGAAAGAACCGAGCATTGTAACAATGCAGAGACAGAAGAGAATCCCTCCGCGCCCTCGGAACCTTCTAGGGTTCCTGATTATATTCTGAATCCATCGAAGTATACGAAGTATACGCTGGACTCGTCCGACAGCAACGAGGATGACATGAACAAGCAAGCATTCGAAGACTTCCGCAATCTGATGGACAGATTAAACCCTAATAACACCGAGCCGCAGCCGGAAATCCCTGCAGAACATACGAAATCCATCACCTTTATTCCTCGAAAGAAATCCGCCGGCGACGACGCTATGTGTATCGACGAGGCCACCACTCATACCAAAGTGATCAGCTCAAAATCATCCGGCTCTATGTTCATCGCTGCGGAGGACGCGCGCGAAACCGATGTGTGTGAAATGGAGGAAGACCGAGCCGAAGCTTCGGCAGGAGACGGAGATGTCGTCGGCGTCGGCAGCTCGAAGAAAGCGGCCCGGAGGTACCGGGCGAAGCCGTCGGATGATTCCGGGTGATTCGGTTCCTCTTCCATGTTCTGTGTGTGTGCATGTGTTGCTCCCTTTTGCTTTGTAGATTATGTTATGATGTTTCTAGAAACTTCTAGAATGGAAGATTATTGGGGATATTATGGTAGTATGTAACTCTTCCTGAGTTGATAAATGATGTTGCTTTACTAACCTTGTTTAGTAAAAAAGATATAGGGTTAATTGCATACATGTCCCTCCAAATATGTCGAATTGCAAATATATTCCTGTAAAATTTAACTTTTTATATTTATCCCTGCAAAAATCTACCGTTATTCAAATATGCCCCTACTGTTAGAAAAGTTGATTTAACCTTAGGTTAAATGCTTAACCTTGGTTAGAGTACAAAGTGAATATACCGTTTTACTCCGAGGGGCATATTTGAAGGGATATATTTGTAAGGGGCAAAAAAGTAATTTTACATGAAATCTGTTAAAAAATTAACGGATTCCAAACGGGGATTAACCTGAGGGGCATATTTGAAGAACTTTGGATTTTTGCAGGGATAAATATGAAAAGTTGAATTTTACAGGAATATATTTGCAATTCGACATATTTGGAGGGACATGTATGCAATTAACCCAAAGATATAAGTGTTTGCATGTGTTTGCATGTTTTTGGTATCTCATTGCTGTCATACTTTTTTAGTTAATTAATTTTATTTTTTTTAAAAAAAAATTACTTATTTATTTCTTTGGGCCGGTCCAGTCGGCCCGAGGTTGTATTACTTTTGACTTAAAAATTATATTTGGGCCTATCAAAAAAAAAAAAAAAAAAAAAAAAAAAAAAAAAACTCCAGTTATATCCACATCCTGCACCTAACTCTGAACATTACTTGACGCAAAAAAATATCTCATATCAAAAGCTCATGCACAAGAGAGTGTTACATTACATCACATCATTAAAATAGACAAATTAATTGACTAAGTAGAGACCAAATATTGTAAGTTCCAGTTTGGTATACGATAAAATAGATGTGGGGCAAAAGTATATACCCATATACTTCTGCGACTTGACTTATTGTAATATATAAAACGTAATACTATGTACAGAAACAAACAGAATATTTTTCTAAATTTATAATATATATATATATAGCTAGACTGGAATACTATTAATAGTATCAAGTCATTGGTACTATCAAGTTTTTAATCTTCAAATTAAAAAATATATGGTTGAGATGATGGTGGGCCTATTGGGTTTAATATATGATTGGAAAATAGTAAAATTTAACGGGTGAAAATAATTAAAGAGCTTGATCTAAGAATAAAAAATTTGATAGTACCAATAACTTGGTACTATTAATAGTACAATAGCCGAACTATAGCCGAACTATATATATATATATATACTGCTCTTTGAACAAATAAAAGCAATAATTATCGATCTTTTGTCGTGGTGAAAATAGAAGGTCGAATTTTAAGGTTTTCACCATAGTAAAAATAGCTAATTGTAATTGTTATATATTAAAATAAAAAAATTATTGCAAAAACTAGATCAAATAAACACCAAGCAGTGACACATATATATATATATATATATATATATATATATATATATATATATATATATATATATATATATATATTATATATATATATATATATATATATATGGAGAGAGAGAAAGAGAGAGAATTCACTACTGCTGTCATCAAATTTTTTGCAGATAGATTTATCATTTTGATCATTTTCACTTTTATATCATACTAATTTTTCAATCACCCACTAAATTCTAGAGTTTACTATATTTTAAAAATAAAAAATTTAATAGTATCAATAATTTTGTACTATTAATAATATAGTAATCTATTTATCTCTCTCTCTCTCTCTCTCTCTCTCTCTCTCTATATAGACATTAAATGATATTAGCTGCTTCTGATGTGATGAAGTGTAGAGTTTGTACAAAAGTGGATTTGTTCTTAAAGAAGAAAAAACAGGTAGAAAAAGAGATTTGTGGTTATTATGTTCTTATAGACAAGTAGAGAGAGAGAGAGAGAGAGAGAGAGAGAGATGGGTTAGTGTCCTTCTTTTTCCCTTACCAACCTATTAATTTCTACAAGAAAATCCAAAACATTTTTCAAGAGCCTGTACATTTGTCCATAAGTAATTTCTAGGTTAAAAATAACTATCCATTGAATTAAAGTTCAATTGAAAAAAAAAAAAAAAAAATTACTGTCATTTGTTTGCTTGATAGAAAGTCAATAATTTTGAAAATATAATTATTTAAAATTTTCTATTTATTTTACTGAAAATATTTACACTAGCACATAAAAAGAAAATAAAAAAATAATTTATAGTAACTAATTTTTTATTATTTTTTATCTCTTTCTTTTTCGTAATTGACTTCAGCACCACTCAAAACGAAGTCAATTACGATATCTTAGCGAAGTACAATTGCAGGCGAATTTAATTTACAACAAATCAAACAACGAAACCAGTAGGTATTTTACTACAGAAAACAACGTCATCCTCATCCATTTCGATATGACAAATTTGTTCGAAAAAACTATTTTTTTTTTATATATTTTTTCAGCCAAAAACTTATTTTTTAAAATATTTTTGAAAAAAATCAAACACCTCTTGAAAGAGCAAAAAAAAAAAAAAAAAAAAAAAACATAATAGCACTAATAGGTATTTTCTATATTAAAAAAATAAATTCTTTTTGAGTAATTACATTTAAAAAAAAAAAAGAACTATGGGCAAAATCTAGCTAAATAAGAATATTTCTTTTTTTTTGTGTCCACATCATGAGCTTATGACTCCATTAGTTGTCAAATGCAAATACCTTATGACTACTAAGTAATGTGAGTGGAAGCATTTGTTGCTTCATTATTGGCTAATTAAAATTATATTATCTTTTATTTTTTGCCATTTTATTTTATAAATAAGAGATTACATTTGTGCCTGAGAGAGAGATGAATATAAAATATATAAATAACGGTTTTTAATCGCTTAATTTTTTAGAATACAATTATTATTTTATATAATTTTATATTGTATCAAAGTATAAGGTTCTGAGCTCGGACATACTTTTAACATTATTTAATTTCTTCCTATATGTAAACACTATTTTCTAATCATTTAAGTTTATGTTAATTTCATACAGCTCTATGTAAACATATCGAATAGTAAATATATTTTTATAAAATTCAACTTTTCATATTTATTCCTTCAAATATACTAAGTTGTTCATATATATTCCTACCGTCGATATCCGTTAAAAAACTATAGTTAACTATAGATTAAATATTTAAACTTGATTAGTAAGTGAGATAAATTTATATTTTTATTCTTTTCGATATCATATTTAATCATAAATATATTTTTTTAACCGTTGAAATTTCTGAAGGGATATATTTGTAAGGGCAAAATGATACTTTACTTATATTCTGCCAAAAAAATAAACGTAAACTAACGATAACAAATTAAAGAATATATATATATATATATATATATATATATATATATATATATATATATATATATATATATATATATATAGTCCGGCTAGAATACTATCGATAGCACCAAACAATTGGTGCTATTAAGTTTTCAGCCGTCGGATGAAAAGATATGCGGTTGGGATTATAGTGATCCCCTAAGATTTTTACTATTCAACCAACCACCTAGTAAACCCTAGAGGCCCACTATAATCCCAACCGCATATTTTTTCATCCAACGACTAAAAACTTGATAGCTCCAATGGTTTGGTGCTATCGATTGTATTCTAGCCTAATTATATATATATATATATAAACAATGTAGATTTTTTAAAGGAATAAATATAAAATGTTGAACTTTATAAGAATATATTTACTATATATTTAATATATTTATATGAAACTGTATGAAATTAAATCTTTTTTTTTTATATATATATAATTAAGAAAAAAAAAACAATGGAAATGATGGAATGGACCCATAACAAGTTTATTTGATTTGATGTTGATGTAATTATATACTATGGGCGATGAACAAGGTTTGAGAAATATTTGATGCACGAAATTCGAATCACGTTAATTAAAAATAACGTCTCTATCGAAAACCTCCTCATCCTAAGCTTATCGGTTTGAATTTAAAACTAATTGTGATATAAATATTTATAAAAATTTTAATTTGAGTTTTATGAGATAGGGATGATTACAAATATTTGGATCCAAATTTGATAACAACACAAAATAAAAAAAAATAAAAAAAAAGGAAATTAAACATCCTAATTTATTATGCAAATCATATCGCGTGTTGCACGTGATGTATTAATTAATTAACTATATTAAGTACTTGCTAATTTTCCTTTTTTTTTCCTTTTTTTTTTTCTTTTTTTTTTGGAGCCCATTCCAAATCCAAGGTTTAAATTAATTAAAATTCAGTAAAACTCCTATACAATAATTGAATCTTTACCAAATTTAAGGTAAGAAAAAGTTAAAAATAGATCAAAATAATTCATTTGCAATGATTAATGGTTATCCCTAATTTTATAGTATTTTTTCAATATTTATACATTAATGAATCATTCGAAATATTCAAATAACTAAATTAATATTCCGAAACTAAATGCAACTTTAAAAAAATATAATACCTTCAAAATATATATAAGGTATAAATGATACTAAAGCTCTTAACCGCCTATAATATTTTGGATGGTAATTAGATCTAAAAAATTAAGAGGATTAAGCTAATTAGAATTAGAGTAGTTCTAGAATAGATGTCCTCCTCAGTAGTTGGAGCGTCACAGTTGGTATTAGAGTCAATCACCAGTCGAAAATGTGAGATGAGTCTCGACTGAGCCAAAATTATACAGCAGGTCGGCTAAGAGTAGCGAGACAAATCTCATATCGTCTGATACCTGTGAGTGTATCTGATCACGACGAGTGCTTAAAGAGGAGGAAAAATATAACACATTCAAAATTTAGATTAGTTATATATATATAAGATATAAATATTACTAAATCTCTTAATCCGATAATAATATTCTGGATAATAATTAAATTTTAAAAATTAAATATATTAGAATTAAAATAATTATAGAATGAATGACTTTCGAAAAATAATTAGGAGGTAACATTAATTGGATAACTTTATTACTTGTGGTTTTTGCAACCTAGTCCCTATCATTACACATATATTCGAGATAATATAAATATTTTATGTGAGCGACCACTGAGTGAGCCTGAAATTTAGGCCTCGAGCATCGAGCTAGTTTTAATTTGAGTCTGATCCATTCGCACCCCTACTAATTTTTAAATTCAAAAAAATATAACTTAATTTTTGAAACACCTACCATTAAAGTCATATCAAACAAATGATTGGTTGAGGATAAGAAATATATAATTGTGGTAAATTGAGAATGATGAGCGCATGTGTTTCACCCCCACATAGTTTATTCAAATGTGACCTGTTGTAATAATGCGCAGCAATTATTTATTTTCCTTTTATGGTAAATTAATAAATTAAAGGTTAGCTAATGTCCATATATTGCTACATCATAGGTTGAGGTTGTAATATATATATATATATATATATATATATATATATATATATATATATATATATATATATCAAGAATTTAAGTATTCATCGGTACGGATCGTATCTACCGTGTCGTACCGTGCCAATAAGATACCGGCACGATACAGCTCTCGTGCCGATGGCACAATTCAAAACCTTTTTTTCTTAAAATTACTAAGTAATTTTCTTAATAAAGTTCAAAATATTTGATAAAGATACATAATAAATAATTAAAAAATTTTGTTGCTAAAAAAATTAAATATTTCATGCCAATATGTGTCGGCACACATGTATTTTTTGTGACCGGCACTCATCGGCACGGCTCGGCCCGTACCGTGCCGGCAAGTTTTCGGCACGACCCCGTGCCACGGCACTTAAATCCTTGATATATATATATATAGAGAGAGAGAGAGAGAGAGAGAGAGAGAGAGTAGAGCTTATATGCTTTCAAAAGCACAAGTAAAAATATATTTGTGCATTAAAATTCGTGCTATTTATTTTTTCTTTCTCTTTCTTTAGTTGACTTTACAAAATCACAAATCTTAATACAAATTCAATAGTAAAAAATTCACAAGTATATTTTTACTTGTGCTTTTGAAAGCATATATATATATATATATATATATATATATATATATATATATATATATATATATTGGAAAAAATGATTTTTAGAAAAAATTGAAGGCCACTGTGGTGAGTGCATCTGGCCTCAAGGAATAAAATTAAGTGGCCATGCATGCATTCATCCTCTTGACATCTTCATTAATATTTAAAAGAAGAAGATTCATATATACTTTTATACTTTGACTGGTCCTCTCTCTCTCTCTCTCTCTCTCTCTCTCTCTCTCTCTCTCTCTCTCCTCAATTTGTTTTATTTTACTATTTTAAGCTAATTAATTAATTATTAGCATTGAAGCATAGAGGCATCAACAATAATATACTAGAGAAAAATCTCTCTCTCTCTCTCTCTCTCTCTTGGAGTTTAAATTGATTTATATTACTATTTTAAGCTAGTTAATTAATTACCAACAATATTGAAGCACATAGATATCTACAAGAGGAGAGGAAAAAAATTTTAAAATAAAAACTAGTAATAGCAATTAGTCACTAAGTAATAGATAAGAGGGGCATGGATTTATATTAAAGGGCAATGGGATATATATATATAGAGTGGGCTGGATGCTATTGATAGCACCAGTCCAACTTTGCCACCTATTTTTTTTAGCATTTGAATCGCATTGAGATTCGTGAAGGCTCTTTAATGAAAAAAAAAAATAAAGTAAAAAGTAAAAAAAATTTCTTTTTAATTAAAGGGCTTGCACGAATCTCAATACGATCCAAGGGCTACAAAATGGGTAGTAAAATTGGGCTGGTGCTATCAATAGCATTCCAGCACAACTATATATATATATATATATATATATATATATATATAGGGTCCGCTATATACACTGCAATAAAATTAGTTTATAGGGACACATGTTTATGACACTTTTGTATAAGTGTCCCTATTTATATTCACTCGATATCCAAAATTAGATTATAGGACATATTTTTGGGACATATTACAAAAATGTGTCGCTATACACTCTAGCGACAGCACATATAGTAACACTAATAATAAGTGTCGGTATTTTTGCAGCGACACCTTTTTTAGATTTTAGAAACACTTAAAAGTGTCGCTATAGCATAATTTTGTTGTAGTGCTACTATACTTTTATGAGTAAAA
>CM054954.1:12086977-12144477 GCA_029168755.2 Tillandsia fasciculata
TAACGTAATCACTCTATAATTTCAAATAAATTCTCACTAGTTGTTTGGTTGTTAAAATTAGATAAATATTTGAGTTGCACCCCTAGTGTTAAATTATAAGTAAAAATAAATAAAATTTATTTGAATTATGAATTATTTTGATTTGGCTATCCAAATTTTCAAAATTTTATTTTTCGGCACTTTGACATAAAAATTTAAATACATCGTTAATCTTTACATATATATTTTATGTTATCCTCGTAACTATAAATTTATTAAAATAAGTAATCATTTTAAACTTTAAAATCAAAATGCTATTGACTAACTAAAATGTAATAAAATTAGTTCGAATCAAATTTATATGTTTTTATCTAAGTTACATATAGGTTTAGGTTGGTGTACTATCGGTAACAAACGAAATTCGTTGCTGTTGATTTGTTTTCGATGATGAAGCCTCCGAATCGATGATTGACATCGTTGAGCATATTCTAAACCACTAAAAGTATTTAAAAATTAAATTTCAAATTTTATCGACATCATTGACCTAATTATCAAAGGGTTATAAAATTTATAATTTTAATAATAGATATAAAATGTTTGCCTGTTTAACAGTGTAAAAAAATCTAAATCAATTAAATTTTAGTTAAATTTTCTTTAAAATTATTTAAAATAAGATTTATGGTATTGATATCGATTACAAGAATCCTATCATAATTTTTTGAAGGATATTTATTTTTAGTCGTTCATTTTTGTGTCTACTCGATGCACAAGAAAACAATATTAGAAAAACATGAAATTTGATTTTTAGATACTTTCGGTGGTTTAAATTATATTCAACAGTGCCGATCGTCGATTCGAAAGCTCTATCATTGAAAATAAATCAGTAGTAGTGGATCTCATTTGTTATCTATAGTATTCCAACTCAGTTCATTACATATATATATATCGAAAAGCACAAGCATTTTATTTTTCGGCACTTTGAAATAAAAATTTAAATGCATCGTTTATCTTTACATATATATTTTATGATCTAGAAACTATCGATATTATTAAAATTGGTAATCAGTTTAAATTAAAATCAAAATGCTATTGACTAACTAAAATGTAATAAAATTAGTTCGAATCAAATTTATATGTTTTTATCTAAGTTACATATAGGGTTAGGTTGGTGCACTATCGGTAGCAAACGAAATCTGTTGCTGTTGATTTATTTTCGATGATGAAGCCTCCGAATCGATGATTGACATCGTTGAACATATTCTAAACCATTAAAAATATTTAGGAATCAAATTTCAAATTTTATCGATATCATTGACCTAATTATTAAAGAGTTATAAAATTTATAATTTTAATGATAGATATGAAATGTTTGCTTGTCTAGCAGTGTAAAGAAATCTAAATAAATTAAATTTTAGTTAATTTTTTTAAAAAATTATTTAAAATAAGATTTATGGTATTGATATCGATTACAAGAATCCTATCATGATTTTTTGAAGGATATTTATTTTTAGTCGTTTATTTTTGTGTCCACTTGATGCACAAGAAAACAATATTAGAAAAATATGAAATTTGATTTTTAGATACTTTCGGTGGTTTAAATTATATTCAACAGTGCCGATCGTCGATTAGTGGATCTCATTTGTTACCTATAGTATTCCAACTCAGTTCATTACATATAATATATGAAAACTTGAAAGCACCAATTAAGCTTGTGCTTTTGAATGTATATATATAAGCTCTACTTTCTCTCTATATATATATATATTATTATAAAAAAATTAATATTTAAGAACACGATGAAAAATCGCCGTATATATATCAATATTTATATTAAGAGTCAGTAAAATATATTCTGACGTCTTAAAACGTCAAAAACTTAAAAATAATAATAAAATTTATAATTTAATAAATTAGTTTAATATAATAGAGAGTTTATATGTCGAAACTTTTTAAAGTATCGATATTTACCATATTATAATGACGCTTATTTCAAAGATAATTTAAAAAACATTCTATGTTTTTTTTTTTTTTTTTTTGTGTGCATTGATATCACTGGTAAAATGCATGAACTTTGAAGTAGTATTTTTTAAAACTAAAGTGGATAATATATTTTTTTTTTAAAAAAAATGGGACCAAATTAGGTAAACAATAATTCTTTTGGCGTTCACACCACGCAAGCTATTTTATCTTTTCATTCCCTACTTTGCCATTATTATTATTATTATTATTATTATTATTATTTTTAAGACAAAAAGTTGTCCTCTCAACCACTAAACGACAAAACTGCATAATAAAAATAAATAAATAAATAAATAAATATATATCCTTTATAAAGTAATAATTAATAAGAAAACTTATATGATTTTTTTATTCCATGCACTTGGTGCTCAACAAGAGCATGTATGCACCTAATATATTTGATAATAATTTGATAATTAATATTACAAAAAATAATGCAACCTATGTAGTATTTAAAAATATGCCTTATGTGTACAAAATTGTAAATTCCATCAATTTATTATTTAGCCCTCTAATTTAATTTAATTTGATGTGTTAGAGAAATTATTTTTTCTTTTGTTGTTAAAAAAAATTAAAAACAAAAAAGATTTTTTTAATTTTTTTTTTAATTTTTTTGTTGTCGGCGAAAAATACTGTATGAAAAAATTATAAGTAATTTTTCTATATTTTTTTGATATACAAAATTTATTTAAAAATTATAAAATTGTAAACATAATCATTATTCGGGGTATAAAAATTATTGCAGAAATTTTCATATATAATTTTTCATTTATTAATAAATATGTAAAATAAATCAAATTCACATAATTTTTAAATTTTACCTTTTAAAAAGATGATAAATTATCATTATTAATTCATTGGCTGATCAGTATAATTAAAATTGTACGGATCATGTAGCGCTAAATTGTGAATGTATGCCGACAAATTTTGACATTATATATATATAATTTTTTTTGGTACCAGTACATTTAAATTATTCTTAAAGCACCTATGTTAATATAATTATTTAGAAATAAAAAGGATTTTTAAAAGTGTAGCTTTTTGTATAGCCGTGTTTTTGAGAAGTGGTGCACGGAGTGTTGGTGTACACCGGGTGCACGGAATATATTTTTTTTACGCTTTTTTTTTTCTCTGACACGTGTGTCCCCAATACGCGCGCTTTTTTTTTCTCCTCGTTTTCCGAGCCATGAGGAGGGAGAAGTGGGGCCCACCTTTTTTTGTGGGGGTTGGGGGGGTGTGATATTCTCACCCCATCCTGCGATAGTCGACGCGCCCTCCTCCCATCTCGCGCCTTTCGTCGCACGTGTCAAATTCGGCCTCACCGGGGGTGACAATAACGCCCCGTGGCGCGGGCCCCGATTGGTTGATTGCGTGGTGGGGCCCATCGATCGGACGGTCCAGAGACGCCTACGTTGATCATCGCGCGCCCTCGTACTACAAATTACGTGAAATATATATATATATATATATATATATATATTTATATATATTAAATATCGTAAAATATATATTACCTTCTTAATCGTAAAAAAATCCTTTAATAAAAAAATTAAAAATTTTAATTTTTCTTATTTTTTTATAAAAAATTAATTTTTAATATATTTTTATCATATCAAAATTATTTTCGGTATAAATACATCAATTTCAATTTTTTAAAAAAATAAATAAATATTTATAAAAATATTTTCTATAATTTAACCCTCACTTATTCTAGATTTGGATTTAGAATTTTATAAAAATAAATTGATAATAATTATTATATTTAACACATCATAATTACATAAATTAAATAAATTATTCTATAAAAAATTAAATTAATTTTAATAAATAAAAATTTGATAAGGACAGTGAAACTGTATATAAACAGCATATACTATAATCTAATATATGTACATTGTACATTACCAATAATATTTAATGAAACTGATAGTTGATTTGAACGTATTATCCACTGAATTAAGTTGATTTGAACTTATTATCAGCGAATGTTCTGATGAGAATTAAAATTATAATTACGGATCTCTCAAAATATTATCTTTATAATTTGCTGATATATTAAGATGCACAATATAAAACATTTTGATTTGTTCGTAGACGGGCGATTTATTACGAGGTGTTTGATTTTTCAAAAAATATTTTTTAAAAATATTTTTTTGACTAGAAATATTTTTTTATTCGTTTGATTCTTAGAAAAAATATTTTTTAATTTTTTTTTCATGATCTTGATCAAAAGTATTCTTTTCCTTTTTCGATTTTTTTTAATCCAAAAGATGAATTAATGTTTTATTATTTCTTATTATTTTTTTAATAATTATAATAATATAATTTTTTTAAAAATAAAATAATAATAATAATAATATATTTATTTATTTATTTATTTTTTTGCATAAGTAACGATTTCGCCGCCCAAAATCATTCGTTCTAAATTAATGGCTCAATAAATTTTATATTATATGCGAATTAAAGTGCAGGTACAAAATCCACTCAAACTTATCATTAAATCACATCCGTTAATAATTCAACAATTCATAAGTGCATTTTTATTTTAGTAAACTTTAGCAGTACAATTTTGACCCTTTACATACAACAAGCCACTTTTCTCAATCAAAGTTGTACGTTAATTCACTGTGATGCAGTACAATACGTGGATTGGACGGAAACGATGAATTTGAGGTCGAAGTGTATATTTTGGATCACGTTTGTGGCCCCGGTACGTGGGCCAGGGATGCAGATGGATCCGGGTTGATGGATGGAGCTTTGGCCCGATCCGCTCCAAATGAAATCAGTGACACCTAGTATATATAATATATAGTAGAACTAAATTTCCTAATTCGTTTATAACATTTTAGGTGGTGTATGAATTTAAAAAGTTAAACAAATTAAAGGTGTTTTAGTTAGAATAGTTATATAATGAATAACTTTTCGAAAAGTGAAATGTTATCGATCGGTGGTATCGGAGTCAATTACCAATCAAAAGGATATGATGAGTTCAGGGTCTTACGACGGGTCGAGCGTGACTCATCGGCTAACGATGTCGGTTAAGATTAGTGATATGAGTCTCACATCACTTTGTGTTTGTCAGTGTACTTGAGCCTGGTGAGAACAACATGACTTAACAGGGGCAGAGAATGTCACACTCTATAGTTTAGAAAAATACTATATGTAATATATAATTGGGCTAAACCTTTTAATCAAGTTATAATATTTTAGGCGGTTGTTAGACTTAAAAGGCTAAAAAAATTAAGCATGCTAGGATTAGAATAATTCTAGAATTGATCAGTCCCTAGAAACAGATTCATCTCTGCCAAAAATCTGAATAGTTCTAGAAAGAGTGGTCCTTCGTGAATTACAACTTTACAATTGCTATTAGAGACAATCATCAGCCGAAAATATAAAATGAGTCTCAGATAAGCTAGAGTCTTACAGCGGGTAAAACGTGGCTCCTCGACTGATGACCGTCGTGGGTGTGGAGCACGCATTCCCACAAAGTCAATTAAGACTAGCAAAATAAATCCTACTCGAGGATTTGAAATAATCTTATTTATAAGATTTAATAGAATTAAACCTCTTAATCCAGCTATAATATTCTAGGCTGTGACGCCCCAACTTCCCAGGGGATCACCCATTCTAGAACTACTCTAGCTCTGGCACGCTTAACTCTCTTAACCTCTTGGGTCTTGCTACCACCCAAAATGCTATAGCCGGGTTAAGAGATTTAGTCCTATTATATCATTTATATATATGACTAATCCAAATTCCGAGGTTTAAGCCCTGACGTCCTCGTCAGGCTCAAAGACACTCACAAGCACCAGGCGATGCGAGACTCGTCTCGCTAGCCTTAGCCGACCTTGTGGGAAGCTACACTCCACCCACAACGGTCATTAGCCGGGGAGCCTCTCTCTACCCGCTATATAACCCTGGCTCAGTCGAGACTCATCTCATATTTCCGGCTGGTGAATGGCTCTGATACCAACTGTGACACCCCAACTTCCCAGGGGGTCACCCATCCTAGAACTACTCTAGGTCTAGCACGCTTAACTCTCTTAAACTCTTGGGTCTTGCTACCATCCAAAATGCTATAGCCAGGCTAAGAGATTTAGTCCTATTATATTATTTATATATATGACTAATCCAAATTTCGGATGTGTCACACAGACAGTAGTTAAGTCTACATAAGTAAAATTTAGGATACAAATCAATCTATTCAGAATCCGTCCTGTTTGCACCCTTAAGCGTGCATGGTGTGGGCATTTTAATTTAAGAAAAACTTCAATTTGTCCTTCTGTAATTTATCGTATTTTCAATTTGGTATTTCTGGTTTGAAGTATTTCATTTTGCTACTCTGTGATTTTATTTTTATCTCGCCGTTAAGACTATCGTCAAGTAGATATTAAATTAATATATTTTACAACTCATAATATTTTTCCACTCTATGATTTGTAAAATATATTTATTTTCTATCACGTGATTTATAAATTTTATCACCTTAGTATACTTTAATAATAAAATAAAATAAAAATAAAATTACAGAATAATAAAATA
The DNA here is from genome assembly GCA_029168755.2 of Tillandsia fasciculata. Lineage (NCBI taxonomy): Eukaryota > Viridiplantae > Streptophyta > Magnoliopsida > Poales > Bromeliaceae > Tillandsia > Tillandsia fasciculata. Next base: position 12,093,518 of record CM054954.1, read on the forward strand.
AAATAAAATATTTTAAACTACATAATACCCAATTCAAAATGTATTAAAATTTTTCTTTTAATTAATGATAGGATGGTTTTAAGGTAAAATTTAAATGAATGATATAGTAAAGAGTTGTACCTTAATTTGTTTTCAATGTACAACTTTAAGGACCTATTATTGCACAAGCTTTGGTAGGTGAACTTTTTTTATCAAAATATTAAATGGATCAAAAAATTTTAAAAATATTTTTTTATAATTTTTTGAGGAACCAAACTATCAAAAAAATCAGAACAAATTTCTGATTACATAATATCAGAATCAACAGTTGATTAGATTTTTAAATTTAATATGCTTGCGTTATATTATTAATTATTTTAACATTTTATCCTAATCATCACATGCATAATAATATACTCTCCAAAAATTGAAGCACTTCAACAAAAAAAAGTTCACATCTACAAATAAAAAACTCATTAAATTTTATTACTACTTAATAATTAAAATCAATCAAATTTAGTAAAAAATTTATTATTTTTGTTAGATGTGACTTTGAAATCAGATTTGATAAAATGGTGAGAAAGAAAAAAATGAATGTCTATGGTGGAAGTGGGTACGGATCGAATTCGATAAGATAAATTCCTTAAGATTAGTGTTTTCTTTTTTTTTGTCCTAAAGAGATCGAGCGATTGTACGATCATCTGAACTTTGTATTTTCTTTTACGACATAGTGAAACTCTTCTCTTTCGCTCGTAATTTTTTTTTTGTAAATTTTTTTTTACGTAAATCTATGTGCATATTATTTTATCGTATATTTGAGATCTACTTTTCTGAATAATTTTTACTTTTATCAACACACAGGATCAAAAGATCCTCTCTCTCTCTCTCTCCTAAAAATTAAAGCACCCAAACACAATAATTTCTCCTTCAATCATTTAATAAAAAAGTTAAAACCCACCAAAAAGAAAAGGTTAAAAAAAAAAAAAAAAAAAAAGAGCCAAATTAGGAATGTAGACCATGCCAGCTATAATGTTTGTTTGGTCCCCCACAACCCCTCACCATCTCAATTAATCCCATAATTAAGATGGTCACACCTAATTGGCTCACCTCAATAGGATAAAGATAGGGTGATTAATAGCCGTCTGATCATGATCAGATGGCTGTCGAAAAAATCCATCGTGATATGTTCTCATTTTTGATAAAATGTTTGGACGACTCCGCTCTGTTATGAAATTGTGATCTGGTTTATGTATTTAAATTATTCATCTTTTAAACTTTATGCATTATTTGTTTCTATTATTTTAGAGTTGTTCTATGAGAAAAGTATAATTTTGTTTTTTTTTTTTTTTTGACTTGTTTAGAATTTTTTTCCCATATTTAATAAAAAAAATAGTGTTTTATTTTTTGAAAAAGAAAGTGAAAAATAAAAATATTATTTTTTTCTAAAATTTGAAGTGATCAGTCGAGGTGGGGTGAATTTGGGACCAATAGTGTAAAATAAAGTTGATGACCAAGTTACAATATAAGATTAGTACAGGGACTAAAATATATTGTCTATCTAAATTAATTAATAAATAAATTGTGCACTGAATTGAAATAGGATCACTGTTCATTTGGTAAATTTTTAATTTCCAAAATTCATCGGGTGATTCATGATCCGACAAAAAATTAAAAAATTCAGATTTTTTGTTAAATTAAAAGTATAGGGACTGTAAACTGTAATTCCAGCAAAATAGAGGGTCTATTTCATAATTTTTGTATCTTATGATTCTTATCCCCGATCCTCCGCCACACCCTTCGCTCCGTGTATCGCACGCACACGCTAACCCTCCCAGATCCGCTACAACCCACCACAACACCACACTCTTAACTACGCTATCGTGGCACGTTTTTATTGGATGTTTGCACGAAACACATAATCCCGCCACACAGTGGATCCTACAAAATTGGACGTTGCGTATATGTGTGGGTTACTCCAATTTATTAGTTAATAATGGTGATTTTCATATAACTACCTAATTTTTCTAAAATTTCAAAATAGTTCCCAAGCTCCCAAGTTTTCCAATTATTGTAATTTTGCCCATCCTTTTATATGTGTTTCAAAGTTAAAGTAAAATACTATGGTAAGAAAATAAATATTAGAGATGTTCGATAGGATTTTTTTCTTTTTTTTTTTAAAGGTCAAAAACATACTTGAGAACTTTTTGCTTTAATTTTATAAAATATTAGGGGCTTATGGAAAAGATTATATTATTTTAGTAATTAAATTCGGCGTTGAATACACGTTGATTTGCCGTATCCTGCAATTTGATTCCTTCGAATCTTCGATTTAAACCCGTGACCTACCCAAAAATAAAATCGCTTTTTTTTTCTAATTAAATAATTTGAATTTATCCTGACCGTACGATCGGAGTTGATCCGGCTCATCACGACCGTCCATTTGGGCTCGCCACGTGGAAGAACTGCGCAGCTCTAACGGCCGAAACAGGAAACAGTGTTCTGACCAATTAGAACGCGACACGCGGCGGAACTGCTCGGGCGAGCCCCACGTGCTTCGCTTGTCCGAGTATGTACTTCACGCTTATCCTCGGGTAGGGCCCACGAAGTTTTTTTTGTTTAAAAAACGAGTCAAAATGTATGAAGGACCCCCTCAACTATAGTATATTTTGAAATTGAACCATCATCTTTAATTTTTGGATTAATTTTATACTGCTCCGTAAACTTATCGAGTAGCAGATAAATCTCTACAAAGTTTAATTTTTCATATTTATTCCTTCCAAAATTTTATATTGTTTTATATATATTTCTCCGGTTTATTATCGTTAGTTCACTGTTTATTTTTTAACAGACTATATGTAAAATATCAGTTTTGTCCTTTCAACTATGCTCATCTAAAAATTTCAATTGTTAAAATAATATAAAAATATATAAAAAGTTAAAAAAATAAATTTACGTCCCTAACTAAATAAGGTTAAGTATTTAATCTATAATTAACTAAATTTTTTAATAAAAATAGACGTAAGAATATATATGAATAACGTTGTATTTTAAAAAAATAAATATGTGAAGTTGAATTTTTTATAGTTATATTTATTATTCTATATGTTTTTAAGACTCTTTATCCAATTAATTTATTTTTATGATATTCAAAAGTAACAATTAGAAAAAAAACTTAGTAGTAACTAACAAATTTAATAAATTAATTAATTTTTAACTAATTAACCCTAGTGGGGCCCATGAGGGTTGCTCTTTTTCCTTTTTCTTTCAAAAAGATAAGAATTTGTAGATACCCCTCAATTAGCAAATATTTCAAATAGATCCCTCCATGTTATTTTTTTTGTGTGCAAAAGTTGATGATTTCACTTAGATATAACTTTTATCGAATTTATTATCATTAAATTTAAATTTAAAAATTTTAACAATTCGAACTACTTTTTAGTGACTAGATGGACCAAATAATAATTAATAATAAATTTTAAATTTAATAAATTTTTAGCTAACTAAGTATTATAATTCAACTAAAAAAATTAGAACTTTAGTTTTCATTAAATTAATTTTTACTTTTTAAAAAAATTAAAAAATTAGTAAGTTCAGTTACATAAATTTAAATCTTTATATCATTTATTAATAATTTTATCAAATTTAATTATTTTTGATAAATAATTAATAACTAACAAAATTTCTAAATTTACTAAACACAACAATTTAAATAAAAAAAGTGTTTGATCAATTAAATCGGTTTGAATAATTTGATTATAATAATTTAAAAAAAATCGACTCAAAAATTTTAATAAATTAAATTTGTTGGATTAAAAGCCCGAATTGATTTTTTTTTATCCTTTCAAATATATTTTTTTCAAAAATTTTAACTATTAAAATAATATAAAAATAATTTGAAATGATAAAAAGATAAATTTAGCTGACCAAATCAAGTATATTTTTTATATGAACAATTTAAATTTTTTTAAAAATAAATATAATAAATTAAATTTTATAAAAATATATCTGCTATTCAAATATATTTAGTGTATTAAATTAACGCAATAAATATTATTGAGTGGTTTACTTATAATTTTCACCAACAAAAAAAAAGAGTAAAAAGTAAAAGGGCAATTTTTTTATTGAAATGACGAATTTGCCCCTACCTAATTCGTAAGGTGAAGGCGCGAAGCGGAGATAGAGAGAGAGAGGGGGCATCTTTTTGCGTGTGTGTGTGTTTTTGACTGCGGGGTGACGGTAAACCCGTGGAAAGGGGCTTTGACGAATCATTTAGGAGATGCCGTAGGGGTATTTTCGTCATTTCACATGAGGGTGTTGGTTTACGCCACACCTATATCACCTGTCACCGATCCTGGTCCACTGCGGACCTGCACCTTTTAACTCTATCATATATATATATATATATATATTAAAATTATTTATTTATTTTATTAAAATTTTGTTATTAATTATTAATCTAAAAAAATCATAATATTAAAATACATAATTAATTTATTTTAAGAGAGCAAGCTGAACAGATCAAAAAAAAAAAAAAAAAAAATTCTGAGATCGGAAGGAATTATATTTTTTTTATTTTCACTTACGGTCGGAATTAGGACAAATCGGAACGGAAGCTCCACTAACTCCTGGTGAACCAGGTCCAGGGAAACGCTGTCGGAGAGGTGTTTTGAGCCGCCCCGTTTCCGTTTTCCGTGCGCATGGACCGTGGAGTTACGGTCGCGCGGTAACGCCGTTATATGGTTTTCACCCTTCCCCGTTTCCCGTTATCGTGTTTTTCCGTTTCCCACGGACCCCCCCCCCCCCCCCCCCCTCCCCCTCAACCTCGTGTTTATAGCCACCCGGTACGGTGCTCCGCCTCTCTCTCTCTCTCTCTCTCTCTCTCTCTTGGTCTCTGGTTCGTTCCTCGCCGGAAAACGCCATAGATTCCGGCGAGGGAGCTTCGACGTAGGAGGAGGAGGAGCTCGGAAGAGCGATCGGGGGGTGGGAGCGGCGGCGGCGGAGGAGGAGGAGGAGGAGGAGGAGGGCGGAGAAGAGGAGGAGGAGGAGGAGGAGGAGGAGGGGGAATGGGGAAGAGGAGAAGGTGAATAGTGGTTGTGTTGCTTGCATTGGAGGGGAAAAGGAAGGGGGAATCGTGGGAGATCCCTCTCCCTCTCTTTCGCGTCGATCGCTTCCGCCGCTCACTTTCGTATGGCGCACGCATTCGGTTCCGCGGCTGCTTCGCTTTTGAATCTCGCCTTGGTTCGATCCCTTTAGGCCCTAATTTCGGAGAGATCTGGAGACGTTTCGTGGTGAATTTTGAGGTATGGCTCGGTTTTGGGGATTTTTGGGGGTTTTTTGGGTTAATTTTGGGGGAATTCGGGAGAATTGAGCTCGATTTGGTTTTCCTGCGAACACCGCGCTCTTTGTGGCGCTTAAAGTTCTTGTTAAAGGTTCTCGCATTAAATTCCTCCTCTAAAGAGGTCCCTCGCCTGATAATTATTGCGGTTCTTCAACTTTTCCATACCATAAAATCCAGATTTTTAGCTGAATTTTGCTTAATTTCCCAATTTTTAGTGATCAATCGCTCGTTCTGAGGACAATTACCGCTCTTTTTGCTGAAAATTTCGCCTGAAATGCTTTGATCTCGTTGAATTTGAGCATGGTTTGGAAGGTTTGAAGTTAAATTTCGATCAAATTGAGGGTGATTTGTGAAAAAAAAAATGAATTTTGATGATCAGGTCTGTGGTGTAGAAGCGATGCCATCTGGAATCATGGATCAGAGGCATCTTTCTTTCTTTTCTGAGGAGCTTTGCTTTCCTACTGAGGTAATTTCAAGTTTTTTTTTTTTTTTTTTTTTTTTTTTGACTGTTCATATTGTTCTCTTCTTAAAGTGTGCATTTATTCAACTGCATGTTCGGTGATTGGGTGTTAGTGCACTGAATTAATTATGTTTTGCATCAGTTTTTAACTTTTTTTCAATTAAATGATAAATTACTGCTCCTTGATTACTTGGAATTTTTCAAAATTTAAGATTTATCACTTACTTTTCTGATGATCCAATTTTGTTACTCAAATGGGGGGCCTTGGACTGATCCTCCTCCTGTTCTCCGCAGAGGCAAGTCGGATTTTGGAAACCGGAGTCCATGTCTGATCATCGCGGTGAGTGTTAAAACTTTTTCCAAAGATTGCGCCTTTTCACTGTTTTTACTTTTTTTTTTCTTCCCGGGGGTCGACAACTTTGCGGGGAACATATTGGTCAGATATGATCCTGCCTATTATAGTCATATTGATTATTAATTTATAGGATTGTTTACTAGATTAAGAGATTTTTAGTTGAGTTACAATGAAAAGTTCGCGCTTTGATGTTCTGTGTAATCAATCTCTTACAGATCATTCCATTGAAACCATCCTGCTTACGACTCTAGCTTTCGAGAGACCGTTTTAGTAGGTTTCTACTACCGTATTTTCCTGTCCACTACAATGTTGTGCATGTTTAACTGAAACTGGAAAGCTGTGTTGTGGAGGATTCCTCTTGTTATATTGGGCTCAACATCTGAATTTAGCAAGTGCTTAGTTAGATAAGGCCTTAGAACCCATTTTGGAAGGAATGGGTTGGAGATTACTACATGCATGTACCCAATTAAATGCCATAATTTACTTACTGTCTTCCACTTTTGGCCATGGGAGTTCATTAATTTATTGATGATTGATTCAATTCATTTGTAGGAACAGAAGGATTGCCATTAATGTCGGGGAGCAAATCGGTTTCGTCTTCTCCGCTTGAAAAGCTGAATCCCACTAACGGTGCAAATGCCGTGGGTTCTCTAGATCTTCCGCAGTCTTATATATTTAAAGATCAGAATTCTAGACTAAGCTCTGACAATCGTCAAATGGGGCGAGAGACTATTACCAACTCGTCTTCTACTTCTTGGAATGCCGAGTTCGGATCCCACTCTGATTTATCGGTCAAAGCTGCATCTCTATTTCCAGAACGGAATCCGAACGGGACCCACTATGAGAACGGGCATTTCTCAAACTCCCTTTTTGAGATGTTTGATAAGAAATGTGAGTTTTGACGGTAATTAGTTTTCTTATTTTAGATCCTGAGTATTCCGAAAGAAGCAATATGTTATGATAGAGTACTTATTGATGTAACACCTGATTATTAATTTTGATGATTTCTCCCTCCTAATGACAGTTTGCATCTGGTTTGTGATTTTTTTTTTTTTTTTTTTTTTTTTTTTTTCCAGTTAGAGTAGCAACCAGCAGTGCTCTTCTTGGCCAGTCTATTGACACTGTCGATTCCAACTATGCTGAAGAGGAGCCTTTCGAGTCGATGGAAGAAATCGAAGCTCAAACTATTGGAAATCTCTTACCTGACGATGATGATTTATTATCTGGTGTTATTGATGATATTGGGTATATTAATCGGCCTAACAATGGAGATGATATTGACGACGACATATTCTGCACTGGAGGAGGGATGGAGCTGGAAGCTGACGATAACGTAAATGGCAACAAAGGGGCGTTGAATATAAACGGCCCATTTGTTGGGGAACACCCTTACGGCGAACACCCTTCAAGAACTCTTTTTGTAAGAAACATTAACAGCAATGTAGAGGATTCTGAGTTGAAGTGTCTTTTCGAGGTACCTCTATCTTTTTCTCTTTCTCTTAACACTCTTCTATTTGAGGTCAAAACATACAGAAATCACCTGAACTGCATTGAATTTTGAAACAAATACCTAAACCTTAATCTTTTTTTTTTTCTTTTTTTCTTTTTTTTTTTAAAAACAGATTTCTATATTTTATTTCTTTTTAAATTTTGAAACAGATACCTCAACTGCATTGAATTTTTTTAATTTTTTTAATTTCAGTTTTTTTTTTTCCTGTGATTTATGTACCTCTGCTTCAGAACTTAACTGTATTTATAACTTTTAATTTATAAGTTGTAACCTACAGAATAGTCTATTTCTTGGTGGAATATTCCACAACTTTTTGGCAGCAAGTCATTGATTTTTGACAAAACCTTTATGGAATTTTATTAAATTAAAAGAACAAAAAGGTAGGTAGTAAAATCAGAACTCCTAAAGTTCAGGTATCCAGTTCAAAATGTAATATAGTTCAAGTAAGCTCTACATGTTCTTACTCGAAGTTCATGCAGTTTTATTTAGTTTTTGCCTTTTGTTTTTAGTTTTTCTTACACTCTTTTTCTATTCAGCAATATGGCGACATTCGAACACTTTATACCGCTTGCAAACATCGTGGTTTCGTGATGATATCGTACTATGATATAAGGGCTGCACGAAATGCAATGAAGGCACTTCAGAATAAGCCATTGAGGCGTCGGAGGCTTGACATTCACTATTCCATTCCCAAGGTAGCCACCTGATTATTACGGCCTTCAAATTGCTGCAAAATGCGCATGAAATTGCTGTATGACTTTTCCAACTGACTCGGTCCTTTTTCCAAGAGAGGTGCTCTGTGCATCACTATGATGAAGCGATCCATTTCTGGATACAAGTTGAATGCCGGCCTTAATCAATGAAATAATTTGAGTTTTTAATGTTCGCTTTATCTTTAGCTATCTGACCCGTCTTCTAATTGCCTTTTTTGGTTGACATATCTTATACTTTATTTGGATCAGTTGATTATCGTACTGTTCTATTTCCCTGCTATTGGTTTCGTGAGGAAAGAATCCAGCTTCTTGAGTTGCAATTTTTTCCTTAATCTCTTATGCATTTACTTGAGAAGATTTCCAATTTATTTGCTTCCTACTCCATTTCCAGTATGTATAATTACTTGCGAATGCTATCTCTTCCTCTATAATTCTCATGTCGGAGCCGTTTATGCGGCAATGGATGATTTCCCTCTGCTACTTATTATCATATGCTTGACTGTCATAATCATTTGCATGTTACAATGCTGCCGCATATTGATTTCCTCTGGATTCCTACATCGATATCTCCTATCAAAAACCCTCATTTAATAACAGAGGTTACTTCTGTTTAGGACAATCCCTCTGAGAAGGATATAAACCAGGGAACTCTTGTTATATTTAACCTTGATTCATCTGTTTCAAATGATGAGCTTCGTCAGATATTTGGTGTCTATGGCGAAATCAAAGAGGTAATTTTATTAACAGTTTTTTACACAAATGCCCCTGCAAATTATCCATTCACATATATACCCCTTGAAAGTGTAGTTCCTTACAGAAGAACACTTAATTAAGTAATCATCCAATTCACGGGCCATCTTTTGTAAGTACATGTTGTATATGCACAAATAAAGTTCAAAATTTGAGGGTTACATATGCAAATAGATTAACTTGCAAGGGGTGTATATCTAAATTTCGTTTTAGTTTGTATACTCTGGTGTTTAACTTCATTTAAGAAACTAATCTGGCTTTGGGTTACAGATTCGTGAGACTCCGCACAAGAATCATCACAAATTCATAGAGTTTTATGATGTGAGAGCAGCTGAATCTGCCCTGCGAGCTCTAAACAGGAGTGATATTGCTGGGAAGAAAATCAAACTCGAGCCTAGCCGCCCTGGAGGTTCAAGACGGTGGTATTATCAAACCATACTTGTTTACTTTGTTCTTAGGCATTTTATTATTCTGGTTTCTTTTTTAATTAGAAGTTTGATTCAGACACTCTTTAGTAGAAATAATTGAATTTCTGTACCATTTCTCTCTTCTACCTTTGATAACATGCTCTAAAAATAGTAATTATGTTAGCCGTAAAGCTATTTTGATAGCTCCTGCCGATGGTAGAAATTACTCCCATCACTGCAATGGATATTATTTATTTGCTTAGTTTTCTCTATACTTACGGTCGGTGTTGTTAATTTGTTGCTGTCGATGGATTTACCCTTGCATATATATGCTCCCATAGGAAGGAAAACAAAAAATATTATACTGGCTTCATCTCGAAAGGGCCTTGTTTATTTTTTTTTTTTAAAAAAAATTATTGTATTTGTCGCTATGTTGGATAAAACAGATCTTTTAGATATAATTTCAGTGAGTCAACACTAATTTGTTGACTGCAATCACTTCTGTCACTTGAATTTGGTTTATCCAGATTTATATTCTCCTTTCCCTTTTTTGTTTAAAGTAATGCCTATGAGCATTTAAATGCTTCTAGCCAAGCTTAATCTATATGCATGTCTTTGGCATTTTACTTCAGTTTTGTAAAATGAAAAGCATTGTTTTAGAGGGTCCGATTTAGAAACCTATATATTCCATATGACTACTAAAGCCATATCTTTGTAAAAATTGTGGAACCTATATAAAGTCCATTTGGCTCTGTGCAAAGAGCGGCAAAGCAGGGAAACATCAAACCATAAAAAGAAAAAAGATGCACACAAAACAGAACACAATTGTTGAATCTACTTGGATATGCTTGTTTTTTCTGTTGTTGCTCAGTTGAACATGTAAAGTTTGTATGTTGAAATGAGATGTTAGGCTTTGATGAAGGATTCTTGGTCTCAGTATGTCTCAATCTTAACTAGTATCCTAAATGACGCAAAGCTATATATATAGAATTAGGCTAGAATACTATCGATAGCACCAAGCCATTGGTGCTATCAAGTTTTTAGGCGTTGGATGAAAAAATATGCGGTTGGGATATAGTGGTCCCCTAGGGTTTACTAGGTGGTTGGTTGAATAGTAAAAATCTTAGGGGACCACTATAATCCCAACCGCATATCTTTTCATCCAACGGCTAAAAACTTGATAGCACCAATTGTTTGGTGCTATCGATAGTATTCTAGCCGGACTCTATATATATATATATATATAATTAGGCTACTATACTATCAATAGTACCAAGCGCTTGGTATTATTAGGTTTTCGGCTCTTTGATGAAGGGATGTGCGGTTAGGATGATAGTGATCCCCTAGGGTTTAGTCGGTGGTTGATGAAATAGTATGATCTAAGAGGTGGAAATAGTTAAAGGGATAGATCTAACGGCAGAAAACTTGATAGTACCAAGTGTTTGATACTATTGATAGTATAGTAGCCGGACTATATATAGAATTAGGGGTATGCTCAGCTTTAAACCCTTGCCAAAATTGACTGAAACTACCTCATGGGGTGAATTTCAACTGCTTAAATTCTTTTTGTTTTTGCTTTCTGGATCTATTTGATAAGTTGCAACGACAAAGCTAATATGTTTTCTGTACTAGTTGTATAAGATGTCACTTTTATATATCAAGGTGTTAGAAGATGAGGATTATCATGATCAGGAGCTTTTGCGCTGAGCAATACCGAGGGCACGTGCCTACTGTGCTGTGCCGAGCATTCCGATTTTGCTGTGCTGTACATGCAATCTGCTCATGCATTACTATATATAAAAATAACTTAATTTGAAGCCCATGCCGACCGTATCGAGCGCCAAAACATATCATGTAACGGGTTAATCACCTTGAACCTTGAGGACATGCAGCGGCAAGTTATCCATGATTATGAGTATGCCGTTTTTTATGTATAGTTTTAACCAACATCTAAAATTGAAAGCTGAATTGCCTAATCTACTAAAATAAAAAATAAATCTAATAACCAGGGTTGGAAAGCAAAATTTATTCCTGAATTTCAAACCGTGGATATTATCAGTCTCGGTATCTGCTATTTACTGCTGCTGTATGCAGTTTCAATCACATCTGCATCCTCTCATCAGAACCATAGATTGTATTCCACTATTTGCGCTATTTATTTCCGTAATAGAATTAGCATTATGGCTTATTCAATATTCCTTTTTTTGCCTATAATTATTAACTTACGTCTCTTTTGCTTTTAGTCGCTTGAGACTTCTAGTGGTCCAGGATCCTATATCTGAAGATGTCGGATAAAAGGTTGTTTAATTTGCAGCAATTGCTTTGTTAAGTCTTGATGTACCATGGCCAAATATTTAAACCAAATTAAGAATGAACTCAATGCAGAAAAGAAAACACCGATGGATTTTGAATCACTTGAACTCTAGGCCTAAACCAAATGCTATAACCTCATCTGAAAGAGAAACCCTAGTCGCAATTCTATAGCCATATAGGAAAGGGATTTTTCGGTGTACTCAAAGGATAATGTTTAATGAAGAAGGAATTTAAGTTATATTGGCGAAAAAACCGGAAATCTCTATGGTTATTGCGAATAATGGAAATCCCTTGGTAATATTATGTCAAAAAGCACTTATTAAAGCCAGCAACATCATCAAGTAAAAACTAAGAAAATTATTTCTTTTTATTATGAATCCTTAATTCCTTGAAATGGAATAACGAAATAATTCATCTTTGCGAGTAGGAAGGACCGAAGCTGGCATAGAAAAGGAAAATTAGGAGTGTTATATTGAGTTGCCGTAGAATGCTTCCTGAATCACCAGGCGAGCTGTGTTTCTGCTTTTTTCTGACCGTCAGATCAGCGTTGAGATCCACACTAGTAGCCATTTGATAGGCAACTTGATGTGTGTCAGTCGATTATGAATCACGAGGCTGACAAGTGGATGTCAAAGCTGATCTGATGTGCAATAGTGGAAGAACCAGTCACGCAGGTGCATTCTAGCTCAATTCCTTATATGGTAGTATTGTAGTTGCATTTGATGGTCTGTTTTACTTTTGTAAATGAAGTTTTATCTATTGTTAGGAATTCCATATAAACTGACTTGCTTGATGTATTAGGAAATTTAAATCATCTTCAGATACACAGAACACGAATCACGAACATAACGCAGGAAATTTTATTTACTTGGCTTCGATCAATTTAGTAGTTAACAAGTTTAACTGCTACATTTAACTACTAGGGTAGCAATTACTTCTATGCTTATTTGGCTATTCTAGAATACCTTACGGTTTCATGAAAAGAAGCTTGTTTACTTTGCATTGTGTCCGTCGTTATGAATGGGCTATAGATTTTGCCGACCTTGTATCAAGCCTTCAATCCTTTTACATTTTCATGGCTTATGACTTCCTATTTATTCCGCCTGACTTGTTACATTTGTGCTTACTTGATTAATGGTGAAGTTCAGATCTTTTTATTGTTCTTTCCATAACATAATTACTCTCCCAAAGAGCTCTCTTCTCTTCATCTCTCCCTGAAAAAGTATTTTCTTCTAGTGTAAATTCTAAAATAAAGATTTTTATAAGCACTTTTATGAAGTACTGTTTTAGATTTCTATATGTGGACCTTTGTTGAGTAACATTGTTGTTTTATTAACAGCCTGACGCAGGCGTTGCCTCCAGAGCTGGAGCAAGAAGATCTTTTGGGTCACAAGCAGGGGAGTCCCAGCCAATCTCCATCTGGATGCTTTGGTATGTCGTTTGACACTTTACTTTTCATAAATGGCATTATGCTACTTCGTCTCGGCATGTACGTTTGGCTAAAATTGCAGGAAATACTAAAACCTATGTAGGAGGCAAAGTAGTTTAGGAGGGTAATGCACCAATGCATAGGTTTTGATATTTCGGGATGGCCGAGTGAAAATCGCAACATTTACGGGGCGCTTCCTGCATTTTAGCTTATACTTTCTAGACATTTGCTTTTGCTATGACTTGCATTTCGTCGACCTAAATATCTTAATTACCAGGTTCAGTTCCTCTTAATGGCCCTGAAAGTGGAGCTATCCAAGGCTTGCATTCTTCAGTTCGAACACCAATAAGCTCATTTCTGGAAACTGCTTTTCCCGGGATTTCATCGAGCTTATCTCAGACTTTATCCTCTCCTGTGGGTATCACATCGATCAACAATCACAATAATCACTCGGTTCATAGCGAGCTCAGCCACTCATTGGGTAAGATGAACTTGGGATTTCACGGCCTCCCTGGATTCCATCCTCACTCGCTGCCGGAGCATCATAATGGAGTAACCAACGGCATTTCTTATAACTCAAATGCCATGTCAGCGACGGGTTCTAATATCAACGTGAGGCCTTCGGAAGGAATGGATAACAGAATTTTCCATACAGTGGGCTCTGGGAGCCTCAACAGCCATTCTTTCGATCATAATGAGGGCGGTAAGTGCGATAAGTTATTTATTTCTTTTGCCTTACATATGTCTCCTTTCTCGTTGCACTTCGAGAACCACCTTTCCTTTTCTGTGTTCCGTATGTTATGGCTGTTGTTTGTTTAATTCTCTTTTGAACTTATACCCCAACCCTTGAAAGTGCAGTTTCGATGTTCGCTAGTCATCTGATTCATGGTGATAGTTGGTTCTTCCTTTTGTTTCTTATTTGCTGGTGTAATAAAATACATCTTGTCTTGTTACAGCATTTGCTATGTCTGGAAGCGGAAGCTGCCCTCTCCATGGACATCAATACATGTGGAACAACTCCAGTGCTGCTTTCCCTCACCACCCTTCCGCCCCCATTCTATGGCCTAATTCACCCTCGATTTTAAACAATATTACCTCTCACCCCCCACCACAAATGCTCGGAATCCCGAGAGCACCATCTCACGTACTAAACTCCTCTCTCCCTTTACCCAACAATCATGTCGGTTCCGCACCAACCATCAACCCGTCTCTTTGGGACAGACGCCACACTTACCCTTCTGAGTCGGCAGAAGCACCTGCTTTTCATCCGGCCTCTCTTGGAAATATTGCCTTCCCCGGAAGCCCTCAGTTGCATCCGTTGGAAATGGCTACTCGTAATATATTTCCGCACACCGGCGGTAATAATTGTATGGACCCCATTGTTTCTCCTGCCCATGTTGGGATCCCTTCTCCTCAGCAAAGAAGCCATATGTTTCATGGGAGGAATCCGTTAATTCCGATGCCGTCCTCATTTGACGGCTCGAATGATCGACTGAGAAGCCGAAGAAGCGATTCAACTGCTAATCAAGCTGATAACAAAAAGCAGTATGAGCTTGATATTGAACGCATTGTTCGTGGTGAAGACCCTCGAACAACGCTCATGATCAAAAATATCCCGAACAAGTATGATCCTCATACCCGATCTTACTCCTATGATTCCTTCTATTAACACTCGATTTTTAACTTTACTGAACATAATGGACAGGTACACATCCAAGATGCTTTTGGCTGCTATCGATGAGAATCATCGAGGGACTTACGATTTCATCTATTTGCCAATCGATTTTAAGGTGCGTGAAGCTTCTCTCTAAAAGCTCTGTGCCGTCACTTGCTTTTTAAGGTAGATATTCGCTTTCCATTATTGACCACATCTAAGCTCGCGTTTTGCCTGTTTTTCTTGCTCCAGAATAAATGCAACGTCGGATATGCTTTTATCAACATGATCGATCCTCAGCATATCATCCCATTTTATCAGGTCTGATTTGCTTTGCCATTTCTATTATTCATGACGCAATATCATATGCTGATTATGCTCGGCAGTATCACTATTCAAGCTTTCCTTTCATTTGTATTGAAAATTTGAAACGAATATTTTCTCTTATAAAATGAAATATTTTGCAGACATTTAATGGTAAAAAGTGGGAGAAGTTTAACAGCGAGAAAGTGGCGTCGCTTGCGTATGCTAGAATCCAAGGAAAGGCGGCTCTTATTGCCCATTTCCAGAATTCGAGCCTGATGAATGAAGATAAACGTTGCCGTCCTATTCTCTTCCATTCTGACGGTCCAAATGCAGGGGATCAGGTGCCGTATAATTGGATTCCATTTTCTTGGTTCTCTTTGTGCTGATTCATTGCAAGATTCTATTGTTTGTTTCTTTTTTTGGAAGTATAAAAGCTCTGCCTATGCCTCTTTAAGCCAAACTTCTTAAAATATCCTGCCAGACCTTTTTCCCTTCAGAAAACTACTATCAGCTTTTTAGAGGCCTTTTTGGATCTTTCTATTTATTTCTTTCATTCTGTTGCACATAAGTTGAATCTTTCTATTCATTTCTTCGCTCCATCTCTTAGATCTCAAATCGAAGTAGTAGTTTTAGCTTTCTATTCACATATGATTATCTTAGGATTCCCGTAACAAATCGAACTATTTCAAGGGAGGGGAAAAGCGCTTATATATTATTATCGCTCAAGAGTTTTGGATGATCCAAAACAAGTCGTTCTCGGCATAATTTATCGCTTCTTTCATGATTATAGTTAGTTCGGCATCAAATAAGTAAAGCGCTTATATATTATTATTATTTTTTCCTGTTACAGGAGGCCTTCCCGATGGGACCCAATATCCGGTCCAGATCCGGGCGTGCCCGAACTTCTACTAACGAAGAAAGCCAACAAGAAAACTCGTTAGCTTCTGCTAACGAAGAAGCCTCTTGCAGCGGAACCGAAACTGCTTCTGCTTCCACCAAAGACCTGGAGTGACCCAACCCGACCAGCTCCAGGGGCACTAACCTTAAAAGACAAAATCTGTAATACCATCACTTCTCCATTTTTTCCCTTTTTCTGCTGATCAATTTTATCATCCAGAATTGTACTGATAATTTCTGAGACATGGGTTGATTGCTCTAGGGTTTCTGTAGATCCGATCACCAAACTCACTGAGAGGGGAGGGGTGTTAAGAGTTTTTCTTGGATTTTGCTATTAAAGTAACTGAAGACCAAAAAAGGCGAAAGGCGCAGGGATAGCTTATTTAAGAGTTTTGGATGATGGTAAAGCGTACTTAACATTGTACAGGAGCTTCAAGAAAGAGAGAGAGAGAGAGAGAGGGAGGGAGGGAGAGGTCAAAGCTCGTTTGTTTGTCGCTAATTCGGATCGAGAAGGCTTTCCTTGCATTTTCTTTCCGCTTCTTTTTTGGCTTCGTGTGTGACCTGTTGTCTGTCTGTCTGCTTGTTTGTTTCTTTTTTCGAGTTCAGAGCTCCTCCATGCCTTTGCAGGGGTTCGTTTTTGGCATTGTCGTCGATCCTTTCTGTCTAAACCTTGTTGTTATTGTATACATCTATATAGCATTAATATTTTGATCAGTTGATGGTTTTCAGTTTTATTAGTATTCATCTCAGCTTCGCATTGAGCAAATTGCAGGTGTAGGTTTGTGAAACTATCAATGAGCTGCAGTATGATCCCGGGTCTTTGTGATCTCTTAGGTAGTATTTGGTTTCGTGGAAAATATTTTCTGTTTATTTAGTTTCTTAAAAAAATTATTTCCAAATTTTATAGAAAAATAATGTTTTCATTCAATTTTCTATCCAGAAAACAAACTGTGGAAAAGGATGTTTTTGATGATTATTATTATTTTTTATTTGGAAAATAATTGTTTATGCTTTTTAACTAAAAACCAAACACCCCTTCAATTTGGACGGAAAAAACATGCTATGCATTGATGACAGTGTATGACCAAATTGCCGTTGATCCATCGTTTTGATAATACCTACAATACCTTCTCCCCTCAATGTATTTGGTGTGTAGTTGATTGCTATTTCGATTCTGCTTAGGAGCATGGAACTAGATGAATCCTTTTTTTTTCTGCACCAACTCAGCATGGCAGAATCTATCTGTAGCATAACACTACTTACAGGTACTATTATTTACCATCGAAATTTTCTTTTGTCGCAATCCACGGTTGAACTCTGATTAGCTTTGCGAATATTCACTATGCTTTGTACGTAATCATAAATCCCTATTTTTGTGGCAGTATCCTAATGTTTGCAGATTACTGCATCATCCGTGTCCACCAAAAAGTAAGTATTCAGGCGCATCTTCTTGCAGGCGTTAAAAAAAAAAAAAAAAAAAAAAAGGAAGAGGAGCAAAATGAGAGAGATCTTGCCTCAATTGGTTGGTGATCTGGTATTGCTCGCCTTCGCCGGCTGCTCGCAGCTAGTGAGGAACAAAAATTTACTGGCGATACATCTTGCTTTGAGATTCAGGCATATTAATGGATGAACGGCTGCGGATTTAATGGTCTCTCATCGGAGGAAACTATCCCCCTAGTAAATTTTTGTTCGGCCTTCGTGAGCTAAGTCGATCTCTTCTGCGGTTCTTAGAAGAAGTTGTGTTGAATACAGCTGAGAAACGAGTTGCGGTAGAGGACCCCATAGTGGCCACGCCAAAACACCAAGGTCACGTAAGAGGGAGCCCTCAGGTTCAAGGTGGTATTGGAGTCGTAGTCCGAAGTGTCGCCGACATCCTCACTACTGGCCGGATTAGGGGGGCCAGGGACGACATGCTCGGCGCTGCTCCCGGAGATGAGGACAAAGTCGTCGCTCTGCAGGCCAAGACTGAGGTTTCGGCGGGACGAGTCGTCAAAGAAGCAATAAGGCAACTTTGGAATCTCAGGAACCGGCGCAAGCACGTCAAATTGCACCACCTTTGTGGGGATTCCCAGGGCCTCGCTGAGGGCCTTTACGCGCAACTGGTCGGTTTTGAAGTCGACTGTAAAGGCTTGCTCCAGCACAAACTGTTGGTGAATCAGAAACGGGAACAAAAAAAGACACAATAAACAGAGAGAGAGAGAGAGAGAGAGAGTTAAAGCCACTAACCTCTTCCATGTCTTTGTATTTGGCGCGTATCTTCGGCCTGTAGTAATTGCTATTCATGTGAATCTCGATCGAAATGACTAGCCTGAAGAAGATCATCACTGAACAGCAAAAAAAAATCAAAGCAATAGAATTAACTAGAAAAAAGATCATTTTGAGATGCAAACGAGGCGTTGTAGAACGACTTCCGCTCACCGCTCAACGAAGTATGCTTGTCGAGGCAATTAAGCAGAAACTCGTCAGGGCTGAAACACCAGAACGAGCAAATCGGTTCTTATCGTACTCGAAAGGGATTATTCGATAAAACCATAGTGCACTAAATTGGAGATGACAAGGGCATATGGTTGATCTTGCTTTTCTTCCTTTTTTTTTCCTAAATTGTTTTTCAACACTTAGAGACCATCTACCTCGTACTATTTGGTGCGCCGTTGATGATACGCTCCAGCAAGTGCTGCAATACCTGTAAAAATAAATTGGTCCTGGTATAAGATGTTGAAGATTATAAGGGCAAAGATATTTTATAGGTTACCGGTCAGGTTAATAATTTACCCGAGTACGCAGCTTAAGACAATCAAATGTTGGAAGATATATTAACTTTTTTTTAAAAAAAAAAAAAAAAAAAGGTATACTCTACGAAACGGTTGAAAAGAAATCAAGTAAAACGCACCTGTGATAATTCGTGAAAGGTAGATTCTTGACCTCCCAAAATTGCATTCATCTCTTTGCACCACAAGATTCTTGAGAGTACGCGATCAAACTCGTACGTGTCTTGTGTTTCCATCACTCTCTCCTATTTTTACCTCCCGCTAATTAGTCGCGAAAAACAGAATAATTGTAACGAAAGCAAAAATACTGTGATAGTACGATGAGCACGACGATTACAAAGTAGGAAAACATGAAGCTTCTATAGAAATTGTGGCCATCTTGGCGTATTCGCCTGAATGAAGCATAATGTTCTTCAAGCGGCTGCACGGTGGATTCATTGAAGGGTTAATAGGTGGAATAAAAGATACTACAAAAAAACCGAAGAAAGCAGAAGCATCAATCTTACAAAACCTTGATTCTGTGATGAATGTTGGAACGATTGATCTCATAGTGGGCAGCTATGGCTGACAAAGTTTCCTGCAACACCAAAAGCGTTCTCGCTTTCACATCTTCATTGAAATGTAAATTTAGACGTAGCTTTGCAATCTAGGACACAAGTAGATACAAAAAGGGGGAAAAAGAAGACAACACATGCATCCAACCAAGGTGAGGGTGACAAATCAAGTTACCTAAGCTCTATTGAATGCATGTTACTGCTGTAGACGAACTACAAAGAATGTGAGAAGATAGAGCTCAATATGCATTGCGTGAAATTCATACTTGGCACAATATACACTATTGTAGAATGCATCACAACAAAATTAATCTGGGAAAGATCAGTTTTAAGGCCTAGTTGGGGATTGTGGTGTCTAAACATGCTCGCTCTCGTGTTTTGATGGACACGGAGAATCCAAAAGATTGACACTTTTTTCCTTCAATACTATTAAACGATCGAGGGACTCACCGCTAGAGAAGCAAGCACCACTGGCTTCTCTAGCAGCAGTTCCTAATAGCATTTTATAGTATTGGAGGAGATCTTCAATGAGCTTTCAAATTTTTTGGACCTACCGAAGCATGAAAGCGAGTGCATTTAGCAGCGCAACGCAAGCTAGGCATAACTATATCAAACAAATAATACTCACAGGGAACTCTATATACTAAATTAACAGCAACCAGTCCAGTCCTGAAACAAAACCAACAAACTATTGACCGGAATACAAGACACTGATCAGTTCCAAAAATACTGTGTGTCAAATAGCAACCTAAACTATATAATAAAATAACAGCAACAAAAATGGGGCATGTAAATGCAGCAGAGAGCCACTTACAGAAGTTCAAACAGATCTAAGTTACTAATAACCTCATCAACAATCAAATAACATTCGGGTTATGGAGAAGTAATCTACAAAAGGTGTTGCGAATTTGTGCCTACTTTTATTATTTGTTTGGTCCATGCACCCACTTTGTGGAAGTTTGTTGAGCAAGTTTAAGTTGATTCCTATTGGTAGTCCCAGTAAGACTCAGATTTCCATGCATGACTCTAATTCAATGTCAACATTGAATTAGAGTCGGATGGGCACTCATCTACATATACATATGTAGTGGTCTAAATATATGTACAGGACCGAGGCGGCTTGCGTGCGACATCAGGTTTAAAGTCGGCAGCGGAGCAAAGGTTCTCGACCAGTTGTCTGAACGGTTCGGATTCTTTGAAGCAACGACAAAAAGGATTTTGGTCAGAGATTTTCTAGACTTCTTTAGTTTGGTCTTCTTGATTACAGTTCTACGAAAACTCTTTTCAAATTATTTCTAGGAGTTTTCGTTGGAACAAGAGAAAGGTGGGCGTAACGACCCGACCAATTAGCAATAATAACTCGTTGGGCCCAAACCACCGCCCAAAATGTTTAAGCCCAGTTATTATTACTAGTGTCCATGTCTCTTATATGCCCAATCACAACTCCATTCCTCTCCAATGTGGGACTATTGGGGTGTCACAAACTTTCCCTGTTTAGGCCTGACGTCCTCGTCAACCCAAATACACACAACCCAAGATCACTAGGCGACGTGAAACTTGTCTCGCTAGCCCTGTCATCTAAGACACAAACTCAGCCGAGACTTGTCACATACTTCCGGCTGGTGATTGGCTCTGATACCAAATGTAACGACCTGACCCACTAGCAATAATAACTCGTTGGGTCCAAACCACAACCCAAAATGCTTAAGCTCAGTTATTATTACTAGTGTCCATGTCTCTTATATACCCAATCACAACTCCATTCCCATCCGATGTGGGATTATTGAGGTGTCACAGTGGGACTAACCATAAGACTCTTGATTTTTTATCTGAAGAAAACATAAGGTGTAGGTTTGCACTTTTGTTTCTTCTTATAGTGGAATACATATCTCTCGCTCTCCGTAGACGCAGGCAATTGTTGAACTATGTAAATTTTGATCTCTTCTTTCTGCATTTATTTCTATTACCGTTTGGTTCTTTATTTTTCATGCACCTATATTGGTAATGCATAACATACGGTCCATCTAGTTCCCAATAAAAAGAGATGCTATCACTAAGAACACAAATAGACGTTAAATATCATACAGTCAGAGGAGAACAACCTCAACAACTAGCTTAGGAGATACTATCACATCAGTTACCAAGAATTAAGCTCCTATCTAGGGCAATGAACACTTTTTTTTTTTTTTTTTTTTTTTGAGAAAAAGGCAACATGCTGCCGCTTTATTTATAGATATATAAACTCAGCTACAAGGGTGAGACAGCTAGGCCTCGAAGGGATGGACACGAAAAAATAAAAATAAAAAATAAAAAATAAAAAGCGCAGTAAGCGGCCCAGAGCACCCGCCACTCTAAAATGTCCGCAAGTAAGGAATCAAGCCCACATTTCTTGTCAGCGAAGCGTCTCCGATTGCGTTCCCGCCAAATGGACCACCAGGCCGCCGCGATAATGGTAAGTTCCTTGTTCCCGTAAGATCGTTCCCACAGTCCATCGGCAACTGCGTCAGCTCGAACCCTGGCCTTGTTCAAGAGAAGACGCTTCAGCAGTGAGCTAGACGCATCGCACCCGACCAAAAGGTGGTCCACAGTTTCCAAGGTCCCTCAGCAAAAAACACAATTGCCGTTGCCGTTCCAACCCCTTTTCTGCAAGTTGTCGGTCGTCAAAATCCTACGTCTCAGTGCTAACCAGACAAAAACTTTGACCTTCAATGGTAGTTTCAAATTCCATAACTTAACAAAACGCTTATCTGAAACGCCGGATTCTTGCAGAAAAAGGTACAAGGATTTAACCGAGAACTCTTCCAAAGGAATCCAACGCCAAAGGAAACTATCTCTTCTGGCCGAAAGGTGTGTCCCCGCAAAAGTTCCTTTGAAGTTTCGAAGCAACGCTTCTTCAGAAGGAGAGTTAGGGGAGAACCCAGCAAGCATTTTCCTCCATCTCCACCCACGGTGCCCATGGCAGTCAAACACCCGATAGTTGCTATTGCGTACCGCGTTGTGAATAAGTGGGAATTGGGTACTCAGTGGGGAGTTCCCTAGCCAGATGTCCGACCAAAGATAAGTCCTACCCCCATCGCCCACTGAGCGAGAGGTACCACATTTGAAGAGATACTTGGTCCCAATGACACTTCTCCACTATTGGGAGTAAGGTTTAAAGGAGGCCCCTTCGTTGAGTGGAATTCTACGGGTATAATATAAACTCTCGATGAGCGAGGTCCATAATTTCGGGGTCGTTTCGAAAAACCTCCACCACCATTTGACCAGCAGAGCTAAGTTCAAGCTTTCTAGGTTTAAGACACCAAGACCACCATCACTCTTCCGTCGGCAGACCACTTTCCAGCTGACCAAACAAAGCCCCCCCTTTATACTAGACCCTCATTTCCAGAAAAAAGCTTGCCGTAGCGCCTCTATACGCCGAACGACCCATTTTGGAGCTAAAAAGACTGAGAAGAAGTAAAGAGGCAGGTTCGCCAAGACTGAGTTGACCAAAATAAGTCTCCCACCTAGCGAAAGGAGTTTGGTCTGCCAGCCCTCTATCCTCTTTTCAATTTTACTAATAACACCCCACCAATCGTCTTTGCAGATCCTGCCTTTCCAGAGAGGTAAGCCCAGATACCTCATAGGCAAGGAGCCTAGTTTACACTTGATGATGTCCGCTAGTTTCTCTCCCAAAAGCGCTGAGTGACCTAAATAAAAAAGTTCAAACTTGTTCCTATTGACTTTAAGACCCGAGGCCCACTCAAAAATTTGCCACACGAATCTGAGGTTGCGCACTGGCTTTCTTCAGCCTCACAGAAAAAAATCGTGTCGTCCGCGTACTGAATAATCGCGATTTTCGCCTCGTCTGTCGGCCCGACCCTTTTAACAAATTGTTCCCCACCGCTCTAGCGACCAACCTTGCCAGGCCTTCCGCGACCAACAGATACAGAAACGGGGATAACGGATCACCCTGGCGGAGGCCTCTTTTAAGTTTAATCCATTTCGAAGGTGTCCCGTTAATCAAAATTGCGACTTTGGCATTCAAGATGCACTGATCAATCCAGCCAATCCACCTCTGATTGGCTTCAAGCTATTTTAAGATGCTCCTAAGAAACTCCCAGTTAACACTGTCAAAGGCCTTTTCAAAGTCGGCTTTAATACCCACACACTCAGTGTTCGTTTTGGAACACCAGCTCACAACCTCGTTGGCGCTTACAAAGGAATCCAAAATGAGCCTTTCTTTTAAGAAGGCCGTTTGCGACGCGGAAATGATCTTCGGCATCACTTGTTTTAATCTGTTGGCAAGGACTTTCGAGATGATCTTCTGAACGCTATTAATAAGGCAGATAGGTCTGAAGTCGTTAGCGTTCTTAGCACCTTCTTTCTTGGGTATGAGGCAGATGTGCGAGTAATCTAAGGAACCGCAATTCACGGACGCTTCAAAAAGATCTTCGAAGAGCTTAACAAGATCGGCTTTAATCACCTCCCAGAATCTCTGAAAGAACACCAAGCTAAAACCATCAGGGCCAGGGGCTTTATCGGCACCCAGCTGGAAGGTTGCCCTTTTGATCTCTTCCAACGAGAAGGGCGCCTTGAGGGAACTCTCAGCAAGTAAGGTATTGTTGTTAAAGATGTCGCTCCAATTGCCGAAGGACGAAGTAGGAGGGCTCACCGGTTTGTATCTTTCCTTGAATTTGCGATAAAAGTACTCGCACTTATCCAACTCCCTCGTAAACCTTCTTCCATCTTCTTCAATCGAAGCTATATGATTCACTCGCTTCCTCGCGTTTGCCGATGCATGAAAGAATTTAGAATTACCGTCTCCCTCTTTTAACCAGTGTTGCTTAGCTCTATTCATCCACATAATAGGGCAATGAACACTTAAGGAAACCAAATAAATGTTGAGGACCATATCAGCAGACAAGGACAACTAGAAGTACTTAGTAAGATATACAATTACATTATCACATCAGAGACCGAGCAATGTTCAGTATATTAAACTCCAATCTAACATTAGATACACTTCAATAATCCTAAGCCCTAAGCCTACAAAAGGAGGCACATCGAGAACCCTAATTATTACTAAAGACCACCAAAAGCTCAGAGATTCTGATAACTCGAAAGAAAAACAAACAAAATGAGCAACTAACAGTGATCAGATGGCAAGGACCCATTTAAGAACTCAAACAAATTGTTAAATGCGCCTCGAAATTGGAAATAGTCTCGATTTTATGTTTCCGATTCGCCAACAGCTTCGTGGTGTGATGACAAATTTTGCCCTAGCGAGATCGAACGACTGTACGAAGAATATTATTGTATTCCCTTTTGTCAGATAGTGAAACTCTTTTTTTTCGCCCGTAGTTTTTTTCCCTACAGATGGTTTTTCTATGTAAATTTTTGTATTTTTTACTTTTTTATCGTGCATTTGAGATTTATTTGCTTTGTGATCGTCTTTTATTTCGTTTCTATTTGTGCGCTCACGACCCTAATATCAATGAAATCATGGGATTATGATAAACTACAAAAAATGAGCTCAAAATTAGCAACTAACGGAGATTGGATCTAAAGAACACCTACAAATACCCAATACGAAGAGATGAATGGTATCTTCATCATCGGATCAACTCAAAACGGCATTGAAGACCACTAGATTAAGATAAAGGCATTTATCGACCATAAACTCGATAAAAACACAGAGATGCTAATACATCACAAAAAGTAAGCATAATTAGCAACAAATGGAGATCGGATCGCAAGAAACCCTTTAAGAACTCAAAATGAACAGCTAAATCGTCATCCACATCAGTAGAGCACCTCAAAACCAGGTTCGAAACCACTAGGATTCAGATAAAGATATTTATCGCCCATAATCCCAATAAAAAAACAGATTCTGATAAATCACGGATAAGCTCAAAATTAGCAACTAATAGCGATCGGATAAGAAAAAAAAAACAGTTCAAAAACTCAAAAAGAAGACCCAAATCGTCATCTAAAGCATCAGATCACCTCAAAACCAGGATCAGAAGCACTAGGATTCAGATAAAAGCATTTCTCGACCTAAATATCAATAAAACCACAGAAGTACCGATAAATCGTGTAAAAATAAGCAAAAAACGAGTATAAAGCCTAGATCGGACCAATCGAAAGCTCAAAATGAAGAAGAGGATGAGGAGATATCAGGATCGAGGAGCGATTTACCTTGTTTCCGACGGAGGCGTGATCGTATCCGGTCCTCATCCTCTGTAGCGCCAAGACGGTGTACTGGTGCGACCTCTCAACGTCCTCCTCCTTGCCCCGATCCATAGATCGGAGGAGCTGATCGAGCTCGCCGAGCAATCTACGGGGATGGGGATTCCCTCTTCTTTGTCTTTTTCCTCGTCGTCGTAGGGTGGGAGCTCGTAGAGTGGGAGCTCTCTTCGGGGCTTTGAGATGAGAGGGAAAAAAAGAGAGGGGAACGGGGGTATTTATAAGGGCGGTGGTAAGGGATAAGGGGGAATGTGTCGGTTTCGGTACGGCGGGCAGTGTTGCGTTTCGGTAACGAACGACGTACCGGTTTCGTATTTTACATTGAAGTCGGCGACGACGAAGGCTTTGTCGCCGTATTCGCTCTAAATTCCGCAAAAACACTGTTTCAGCTTCAGGCTAAAATTGTGTCCTTGCTTTGCTGCTTCTCTCTCTTTCTATATGTATATGCTTTTAAAAGTGCCAAACAATTCGTGTTTGTAAGGTTTTTACTATTATATTTATCTTTTTGATTAATTTTATTTTTTTGTTCATACTATTTCATCAATTACCTACTAAATCTAAGAGATCCACTATCATCCTAGCTGTACATCTTTTCATCGAACGGCTAAAAATTTATAAACACTATAACTATTATACTTTTATGAGTCTGTCTTCTTATTCACAAGTCATTTGTGATAATAGAGCTTTCGAGTCAACGATTCATATCATTAAATATGTTTTAAGTATTTGAAAGTTCTAGAAATTAAATTTCATAATTTTTCAATATTATTTACCTTACAATCGAATGATTTTAAAATTGATAATTTTTAACTGTCGGTATCTAATATTTGATAGTTTAACGATCTAAAAGAATCTAAATTCGTAGAATTTTTAATAGAAATTTTTATTCATTACCTAAATAAAGATCAATAATCTCGATTTTAAATTGAAAAACGAATCATTTATTTTTAAAAGATCGTTTGATTTTAATGGTTCATTTTATGCTTGCTTAATAGATTTTATTATAATTTTCAAAAATTACAAAAGTTATTTTCTATAAATTTAAAATGCTCTATATTATATTTAACGATATAGATTGTTGATTCAGAAGCTCCATCATAAAAAATAACTTATAAGTACGAAGGATTTTATACTCGTAAGAGTATAGTATGTGTACTCTCTCTTTCTCTATATATAATCGTCCAAAACCTTTTTTGTCAATATTTTTTTATTTTAGTATTTTTATTTTCTTTTCAACAACAAGTTGAATATTGCCAAAATTTTATTGTTATTTAAAGTAATTTACCTTTCGATCCGTATTAACGTATAATCCAATATGTTTTTTATGAGATGTTATGAAATTAGTAATATTCGTGCAAATACTACGAAAAGATACTTCAACACAAAAGTACTTCTTCATTAGTTATTTTTTTGTGGAATCGAAAGTTTAATTTTCTACAATTCCATTCAATATTCAAACTGATTGATCCTTCAATCAACACCCAAGTGTCTTATCATTAATATACAAACAATTTGATGCCTATTTTTAAATTTTTATTTTATATTTCCTAGAGTTTCTTGTTCTAAAATGAGTTTTTTTTTTTTTTAATAATATCTAAAATGCCATTCAAAATTTAAAAAAAAAATATATATTTCTAGGCTTTAACTAGAGCGATTGAGTTTTAGAAGAATATTTTGGTAATTTCAGAGTAAATTTAAAAATTTTGAATAGTAATAAAGGATAATAAATGTATTTTTCTTTATAAGATGATTTTAGGTGTCACGCTTTTCCTAGATCCTCCGAAAGTCGGTGGCGAAGGCACTCAGCCTGCCGACTTCACTATTGTACGGTTCTGATTAAAATCTATGCACGAATCTCAAGGCATTTTCAAACGAAGAAGAATTGGGAAGAGGGGGCGGGCCCCACCCGTAAAAACGCGCCAAAAGCTTTTCTGTTTTTTTTGTTTTTCTTTTTTTTTCTTTTTTTTTTGAAGAAAAAAGAAAAAGAAAAATAAATAATAATAAAAAAAAAATGCCGCGAACGAAGCGAGTGGATCGAAGGGGATTGGGGGGGCGATTCGCGGAGAAGCGCGCTCGATTGCCGCCGCGTCGTGATCCTCCTCCCCCCTTCACCCCTCGCGCGGAGGAGGGCGATGGCGATGGCGATGGCGATGGCGATCTAAAAAAGGTTTCGAGCGATTCGATCCCATCTCCGATTACTCTCGCGCCCTCTCTTCTGATTCGTATGATTCTCGTGATTTTTTTTTTTTTTTTTTTTTTTTTTTTTGGATTTTTGGTGGATTTTTGTGTTTTTTTTGGAGTAGATTTAGTTTGATTTGATTAAATGATCACCCTAATGTTTTGGAGTCGACTTAATTTGATCTGATCACCGATTTCTCTCGTGCACTCTCTTCTGATTCGTATGATTTTCGTGTTTTTTTTTTTTTTTTTTTTTGAGATTTTTGGTGGATTTTTGTGTTTTTTTGGAGTAGATTTAGTTTGATTTGATTAAATGACCACCCTAATGTTTTTGGGGTCGACATAGTTTGATCTGATCTCCGATTACTCTCGCGCCCTCTCTTCTGATTCATAAGATTTTTCGTTTTTTTTTTTTCTGGGGATCTTTTGATGAATTTTTATGTGCTTTTGGAGTAGATTTAGTTTGATCTTTTTGATCAAAACCCAAATCGATGTTTCACCCTCTTTTGCCCTTTTAATGCTTGTTTGATGGAGTTATACGAGATTTTTTTTTTTTTTTTTTTTTTTTTGATTAAACAAGGGTACACCC
Source organism: Tillandsia fasciculata (assembly GCA_029168755.2). Lineage (NCBI taxonomy): Eukaryota > Viridiplantae > Streptophyta > Magnoliopsida > Poales > Bromeliaceae > Tillandsia > Tillandsia fasciculata. The sequence continues at coordinate 12,121,943 of CM054954.1, forward strand.
TATTGAGAAAGTACAAGTAGATATAGTTTGATATGCTTAAACAAAGCCCTAATTGATGTTTTAATGCTTGTTTCATGGAGATTTACAAGTTTTCCCAGTGTTCTTAGCGAATTTGTGCCCTAATGATTCTTCTGACAAAGCAAGCAATTCGATCTAATCATTGATTCTAGTACTTCTCATCTGATTCCTATGATTTTTCTTCTTGTTTCATTTCGCCGGGGTATTTTTTAAGGTTTTTTTGTGGATTTTGTTAGCTGTTTGATGGAGATTTAGGAGGTTTTTTGGAGTTTCTTAACGAATTCTTACCCTAGTGAATAAACAATCTGACGATTCGATCTAATCTCCGGATTAAAATCTCGCCCTCTCTTCTAATTCATGTGACTCTGCTTCTTGATTCATTTATGTCTTGTTTCGGGATATTTTGGTGTGATTTTTTGTGTTTATTTCTAGGGCAAATTTCATTTGTCCGAACGGTATCCTCAGTAGTTGCTTCACCACCCTTTCTATTCTCTTAATGCTTGTTTCATTGAGATCTATGAGGCTTTTGTGAGTTTCTAATACTGGTTTTATCGAATTTGTGCTGTAATGATCCTTCCAATCTAAAATTGGCTATGTTTGCATCTCTGTGCTCTGAATTTCTTTCCTCTAACAGAGAATTCTTGATTCTTTGACAATATGTGCAGGGGAAAGCGGTAGTAGTAGAGGTAAAAGGTAAGAGCGAGCAATTTGTACCGCAAAAATTAAGCAAAGTTGCTCACAGGAAAGCTTTTAAACTTCTTGGGTACAAGCAAACATATCTCCGGCCGAAGTGCGAGCCCCGTAGCATCGTTGGTGCCCCAAATACGTCGAGAGGTATGTTTGGGCAATACGGAGGGCTTGTGTTGCGGCAGACAGGAAACTTAAATGTCCCCTCTCTAGGAGTCAAGGTCCTAGAACTCTCTACTCTGAAAGATTTTGTTTACTTTCTTTTTTCCCGCAAAAAACTTCAAATTCATTATAACAGTAAGTTTAGCAGGTTATTTTGTTTCCTAGAGATCTGATTTGCCGAAAATCTCTGGTTGTAGAGGTTATATTTAATAAAAACTTGGTTGGTTTTTCCCATTCAATCTCATCTTGAATAGACAGGAGAAAGTAGGATCCGAGTAGTGGAGGAATAATAAGAGTGGGAAGTTACCAATTTGAAGGAATAATAAGAATAAAAAAGAGGTCAGCGGCATAAAGGGCAAAGAGTCTGATTGCTGCAAGAGTGCGATTATTATGTCCTATTCTCTGCTCCCCTAGGATGAATACCCTACTGAATGATATTTGTCTTATGCGAGGATTGTCGTGACACTAGCACGGGGCATGCTGGTGTGCCAGCGGCGTGGCACAACACGACTCGTCATACACCCCATTTTATACATTGGCACTGGCAGCATAGGCTTATCGGCTGGCGGCACGCGTGGCATGTCCCGGCCATGCTAGACCGCTGACTGTGAATTTGAGTTCTCTAACAACATTTTAACTTTGAATGGGCTGAAATATAACATCTGTGTCCTAAAGCAGCAAATTTGTCGACAACCTAATATTTTGACTTATTTTGCTGAATTTGTTTAAATGGACCACCATCTTTTTAGAGGAGAGGAACTAACATAGTGTTGCATGCTTGGTTAGTATCAATGTGTGAAAGTAGAAGACTTCTTGGTATTGCAGGAACCTATTCTAGAATTGGGTGCTGACTTCCCCTTGGACAGCTACAACATACAAACAAAAGTCAAGGTCTATTCTGGTTTTACATTAATAGCTTGTCAGTGGATTAGTTCAGCTTTATTTACAAGCAAATTGTTTCTGGTGCAGATTCTTAGCGAACATTTTTCTTCCTTCAGAAGGGCACGTAAAGATGGCAACTGTTTCTATCGATGTTTCATATTTGCCTACCTGGTACTTTATGTTCCCTTTTAAGTATTGTACTTCTTCATGACCCTGGCTTGGTGGAACAAAATGTTTCGACCATTGATTGTATCCTGAAGCTAAAATGAGCTTCCATGCTCCAAACCAAAACTTGCAATTCAAACCTAATGCTTCTGCAGCCGAGCTCCTTGATGATAAAGGTGTTTGTGCTTCTTCAGACAGCATTATCCAAGGGGAACTTCTGCATATGCTCCACCCAGGCCAAACAGGCCTAATGTGATTATTTTCTAGCTTTAAATGTTTAATATTTTTATGTGTATATAGGAACTAGTTTTTGAAGCGCAAGATGAGGATGAAGTCAATCACATTCTTGCATGTCTTCAAAAGTTTCAGGAGGATTATGTTAGTCTTGGAGGAAACGAAGCCTACCTTTCAGATCTCATTGAAGTAAGTCCTGTTTCTCTTTGGTGATTTGTAGGCATGATTTATTTCTGCAACCTTGCAGATCTACATTTCTTTGGCTGTCGAACACATCATGTGCAGTTCATTAAGGGGACGAAAAAAAATACAAAGTGTAGACTCATGCAGGCCTACATAGATTTCATTTTTGGTGATACAATTCAACCCATACTGTTAATTACCCCCCCCAAAAAAAAAAAAACCAATTCAACCAACACAAATTTGTTTGTTTGTTTGTTTGTTTGTTTGTTTTTGATAACTCGGGGGCTCCGACCGTTGCCATGTCAATAGTTTCTTATTGCTGGCCAAACCACTGGGCTCTCAGAGGTAAGGCACTAGGAATGGGAAGGTCTTGGGTTCGATTCCTAGTCGAGGGGACTTCACGGTAGGTGTACAAGGTACATTGAGTTGAGTAAGAAGAAAACTTTTGGTCCTGCTGTCAGTCATGGTGAGATCTGCTCCCATGCTGTAGGGTACATGTTGGATCTTTCCACAAAAAACGACTTTAGGCCATTTCGAGGGGGAACTGTTTTCAAGGGATTGAAATGGTGGCATGCCGGTAGATCTCCTTAGCGTAGTCATGAGTGACGATTGAACTTAAGTTTTTGCTTTTTATAAATTTAATTTATGGTCGAATTGCAAGTACATCAATCCAAACGCTTCCTTACACGAAAGCCTTAATTTGTTCTCTTGCAACATTCCTTTTATTTTTAGGATAAATTTTCTTCGGAAATTCTTGTTGTTCTACTGTCGTCATTTATTCCCAAATTATTCCATCTGGTATAACTGCGATGATGCTTATTGGTATTGTCTTCAGGCGCTCGGTGATATGGTTAGAGAAATACCAGAGGGAAGAGAAATCAATATGATGTATATACTCGTAATTGACTTCTTCCTCGTAATGTCTGCATTTCTCTCAGTAACATTGTCTCCTAAGAAGGGGATTTTTTTTTTTTTTTTTTTCTCTGCAGCTACACAGCTGAGGATCTTTACGAGAAGTTTCAAGATGAGAACGAGATGAGCTTCAGTGAGAAATGCACGGATTAGTTTCGTTTGCCGTCACTTTTTCTTTTGGTAAATAAAGCAGTTTGTTGGTCAGTTTTGTCTCTTCTCAGATTGATTGCTTCGGTTGAGATCTGCAAGAACAAAGAAATTTACAGCCTATTTCTGGGTGAATTCAAAGATAGAACTGTGCAGGAGGTTTGTGCTGCTTCTGCATCTAAGCTCATCTTATCTACTAAAATTTAATCCTTTTTTCCTTTTTGGTCATGAATAAGTGAGGTCATCTTCGTCGATGCTCTTGTTATCATTTATGAATTGATCCACACTAAATTTTCTTTCATGTGCTTTATGCCGATCGAGTAGGGAACAAATGCTAAGTATTACGTCTATAAGTATTTACAGTTCAGTATAATCAGGTTCCCGCCATAATTTGGATGATCCCAATTCATGAGACCTCCACCTTGAGGCGTGTATATGAAGAGTCAGATTTTACAGGAGCCTCTGTGGAAATTAGTCATCTCTATTTTTCTGTGTTAATCAGCTGCTCTTTTGAACAGATCTGCGAGGAGCTAGTTGTCCCGTTGGGCGTGGAAGCTGGGCAAATGCAAGTTATAGCTCTGTCAAATGCATTCCGCGTCCCCGTGAAGGTATTGATCATCAATTCATCCGCGTCGCCTCGAGGGACCATGAAACTGAGCAACCGCTCCTACTACCCCAGACCGATCTACAGCAGTGGACAAGGAAGTAGTTCTTCCAGAAGAAATCGGCACGCTTATGTAGTAACTTTAGCGTACAGGCCTGGACAATATGACATTCTCTATCACAAGAAATAAATTTGATCACAAGGAGGGCCCTTTTGAAGATGTTAGGAGATGATCGCTCATTCAGATGTGGCAGGCTCTTTATAATGATGCAGGCTAGTTTGAAGTTTCTGCTGGTAGTGCTTCTGCAAAAGCACTCGTGCAGAAGCTCCAGCCAAACGAAAAATGTAGTTCGAGAAGAATGTTATTGTGCATGGTTGCAACCTGCAGCTCTGCTCCTTTTTTGTTTTTGTTTTTTTTCTTCTATACTGTAAATAGGCAAATTTACAATAGTTTGTAGTTCAATATATGTATGTAATTCTGGTGTCGCAGCTCGCAAAATCGAGTTTTCTTTTTCAATTTCAACTATTTTTTGTACAAAATGATGCAATGCATCATACTCTGTACAGGATGATATTCTTTCTGATCCACTGTTATCAATGAATACAATGTATAGTCATGTAGTGCTCATGCAGAAAATAGAAGCTGGGGATTGATGGTGTAATTAACCCCCAAAAGATTACAAACTTTAGATCATCTTGTGCTGGCTTTGTAATTAAATATCTGCTTTTGTCTACTTACAATTGTAGTATTTTACTCATGATAATGTGGTAGGGTGTTTTTTTTTTTTTTTTTGGTCTATTACTATTACCCTTATATCCATGAATTAAACCACTCTTCTCAATCATTCATGCATGGTAGTGAAATCTCGTAGAATATTTAAGTTGGTATAGCTCATTGCTGAAAAATAATTTTTTTTTTTATTAACATGGATGAGATTGGGGGTTTCTTTTTTATGGCGTGATCGAAATTTATTGGGTTCTAAACCGATATAATTTTAGATACATATATAAAAAATAAAAATTCCACGATATAAGTTTTGTTTATATCCTATTCGAATATGAATCCGAATCATATATATATATATATAGAGAGAGAGAGAGAGAGAGAGAGAGAGTTCGGCTACTGTGCTACTAAGCAATTGGTGCTTGTAAGTTTTCTACCGTTAGATCTATACCTTTGATTAATTCTACCTCTTAGATCATACTATTCTACCAACAATCCACTAAACCCAAGGGGCTCACCGAAGTTTTCTACCGTTAGATCTAACCATTTGATTAATTCTATCCCTTAGATCATACTATTCTACCAACCATACTATTTGATTAATTCTATTCCTTAGATCATATTATTCTACCAACCATTCACTAAACCCAAGGGACTTACCATCATCCTAACCGCACATTGCTACATCCAAGAGTAAAAAACTCACAATCACAAATAACTTGGTTCTTTTACAAATATAGAAGCTTAATTCTCTCTCTCTCTCTCTCTCTCTCTCTCTCTCTATATATATATATATAGTCCGGTTACTATACTATTAATAGTACCAAATTATTGGTGCTATCAAGTTTTCTACCCTTAGATCAACCTCTTTGATTATTTTCATCCGTAAGATTTTACTATTTTTCCAACTACCTATTAAACCCAAGGGGCCCACTATATCTCAACCACACATATTTTAATTCAAGGGATAAAAACTTAATAGCTCCAATGACTTGGTACTATTAATAGTATTTCAGCCTAGCTCTCTCTCTCTCTCTCTCTCTATATATATATATATATAGAGTAGAGCTGGTATGTTTTTAAAACTACAAGCTCATCCATATTTATAAATTTTTTTACTATTGAATTTGTATTTTTTACTTTTTTTTTCTCTCTCTCTCTTTAATTGAATTTACCATAGTAAATATCTCAATATAATTTAATGGTAAAAAATTTACAAGCATAAATTGACTTGTACTTTTAAAAATATATAAGCTATACTCTATATAGAGAGAGAGTGGTGTTGGAATACTATTGCCAGTAAAACTCTATTATTATTACCGACTTTTTTTTCGATGATGGAGTCTCCGACTTTTTTTTCGATGATGGAGTCTCCGAATCGATGATCGACACCGTTGAACATGATCTAGACTACTAGAACTATATAGAAATCAAATTTCAAGTTTTTTAATATTTTTTTTTATCTATCAGGTGGACACAAATTGAACAGCTGAAAATGAATATCCTTCAAAAAGTGATGATAGGAGTCTTGTAATCAAGATCGAAAATATAGATCTTATTTTAAATAGTTTAAAAGATTTTCTAACCAAAATTCAATCAATGTAGATTTTTTTACACCGTTAAACGAACAAATGTCTCATATTTACCTTTAATTTATAATTTTTGCAATTCTTTAATCATCATGTCAATAATGTCGAAAAAATTTAAAATTTATTTTTTAGATAGTTCTAATAGTCTAGATCATATTCAACCGCGCTGATCATCGAATCGGATGCTCCATCATCGAAAAAAAATCGGTAATAACAATGAAGTTTTACTATTGATAATATTTTAGTCTTCTCTCTCTCTATATATATATAATATTTAAATTTATATTTTAAAAATTTAGATTTTGAAATATGATAAAGAAAAATAATTATCTCAAGTTCTCATTTTCGGATTCGAAAATAAATTTTAAAATAGGTTGGCTTCGGTTTTAGATCCAGAAGTCAAATTTAGTAGTTAGATTCGGATTTGAATATTTAAAAATCCGTTCTAAATCCCACCCGTCATCACTTATTACAAAAAGCATCCCCATCTCTCCATAGTCCAAACCTATACAATATTCTTGCGCCGACAGGGCGGGTCGGGTCGGATCAACACCCATTTTTATTATTAGTCTTCATAGCGTGAACCATAATTTTATTTTACTATTTTTTGAATTTTTTCATCCCTACTCTTGAAATAGGTAAATACTTATTTATTGAATAAATCACTATATTTATATTTGTATATATATTCAAACTAAAATATAAAATTTTTAAAAAAATTTAAAAAATTTTTGAGTCCACGGCAAAGCCCACGTTACACCCCTACCCCACTATAAATAGTTCCCAACTGGTTCCCATTTCCCCCTTTTTCCCTCTCATTTCCAAGCGCTCGCTCGCTCTCTCTCTCTCTCTCTCTCTCTCTCTCTCTCTCTCTCTCTCTCTGCTTCTCGGAGATCCGAATCAACGAGGAGGAGGAGAGGATGAAGAATCTCCCGGAGTGGGCGCGGAAGTCGCACCAGAGCACTGTCGAGGAGCTGGAGCGGATGAGGAACGACCCCGCCGCAGTGGGAGATAAGGCAACGCGATTCTCGATCCCGATCTCTCTCTCCCTTCTTATTTTTGAGCTGTTGAAGTGGTTTTTGTGATCCCGATCGGTGATTTTTCACTCATTTTTGGCTTGAATTTTGGTGATTTATGTGGAATCCTTGAGTTCGTACTGAGATCTGCGTTGATTGATGCTTTTATGTGAATCCTGGTGATCTGAGGTGCTCCGATGATGTAGATGATTGATTTGGCCTTACTTCGTGAGTTCTCAAGGAGTTTACGTCGTACGATCTGAGTTTTTTTTTTTTTTTTTTTTTTTAAGAAAATCTCATTTTCGCTTAACTTCTAGTGATTTATTTAGAATCCTTGAGTTCGTACTGAGATTTGTGCCAATCAATACTTTTACGTGAACCCTAGAGGTTTTGAATTGCTCAGATGATGTATATGATGATTTAGCCTTTGTTTGTGAGTCCGTAACTAGTTCGCGTGATTCGATCCGTATTTTTTAGCTCTTCTTTTGCTTAATTTTTAGTGATTAGTGTGGAATCCTTGACTTCGTACTGAGATTTGCGTCGATAGCTACTTTTACATGAATTTTAGTGGTTTTGAGGTGCTTTGATGGTGCAGATGATGATTAAGCTCTTCTCTGTGAGTTCTTGCTGTGATTCGTGTGAACAGATGCTTTTACCTGCATCCTAGTGTTTTTGATGCGAGTTTTAAGGTGCTCTGCTGGTGTGGATACCGATATGGCTCTGCTTTGTGAGTTCTCGGAGGGGATCTCAGTTTCGTGCTTACTTTTTTCATGATTTAGTAGTATTCCTTTTGTTATATTCGCCTCAAAATTTGATTATCGTTTTCGATTTTATGCTCGCAGTGCGATAAAATTTGAAAAACGAATTGAGAAAGAAAAAATTGATGTATGTGGTGGAAGTGGAGGGCTCGGGTTGATAGTGAAACCTTTTTGTCCTAAAGACGATTCTATGCGATATACTTTGACATTATTGTACTCCTTCTGTGATATAGTGAAGTATCTCCTCTTTCGCTCGTAATTTTTTTTTTTCTGCAAAATATTTTTCCACTTAAATCATATTTTTTTCATGCATTTTGTGTTTTGTTTACTTCGCGATTGCTATTTTTTCGTTTCTATTTGTGCGCTTGTAGTTACACCTTTAGTTTGTGTTGAGATTCTTTTGGATAATTGCTTTTACCTGAATCCTAGTGGTTTTTGATGCTGACCCTAAGATGCTCTGACGATGTACCCATTTTTCGCTTATTTTTTTGTCATTTATGAGAATCCGTGAACTCTTATTATGATTAGTGCTAATAAATGCCTTTACCTGAATTCTAGTGGTTCTATATATTGGTTTTGAGGTGCTCTAATGATGCAGATGAACGATTTAGCTCTTCTCTGAATCCTTCATGGTATAGTTTGCATGTTGCTTCCTTCCGAGGCTCATGATTCGTTCACTATTTGAGTTCTTTTTAGCTGTTACGGTGCAGTTTTTACTGTTTTGCTTCCTTCAAATCTTTCTCGTAACTGAACATTATTCGATTCTCTGTGTGTGATTGTTCGTAACTTAAATTTCTCTTCTGGATCTATTAATCTGTAGCCTCTGCTGCTGTGATGTGTGCATTACATGTATAATAATTATAATAGTTTTCTCATTGTGTTGTCGAAGAGTATGATCATTTGAGCTTGTAGGATGTAATCATTAGCTCTTCTTTTGTTCAATCTATTTCCTGCATTCTACGATCGGTTGCTCAGAGAAAATTGCGAAAGAAGAACAAATAAATCTGTTTGGATACATTTTGTTTGTAAACTTATGTTTTTGGTGTTGCAGGAAAACTTCTCATCATTAGCTTCAGAGTATGAATTCAGCGATTCTGACATCGGCAAAAAAATCGAGGTTAGTTAAATGGCTGTTGCTTCTTTCTCGGCAATTATACTTGATTATACTTGATTAGCCCACAAGTTATTCATGATGCAGCTTCTTGGCGACGACTATGATTCGTTCAGGCAAATACGCCGCGATGGCAACAATTTCTACAGAAGCTTCTTGTTCTCCTATCTTGTAATAGCCGTGCCGAAATCATAATATCTCGAATGTTTTCTTGCAAGTATTCTGGTTTTAGGACTCATTTGCGGGAAGTGTCGGTGTAGGAGCTTCTGGCGAAACACCGTTTGCTAGACGTGGCAGGCGAGTTATTTCGTGTCCTCTCAATCCTGGAGAAGCACGAACAGATGAATGCGGCCTTGGGAGGCCGTCGAGACACCTTTAACGACTTATTGCAGGTGCGCTTAACTTCATTTTTTTTTCATGAAATTATTCTCTTGTGCTTCTTTGTACTTCCCGTAGTTTGTTCGTTCAATCTAGTTGTAAGCAACGAGCGCACAAACTAAACAAAATCAATTGGCGATCACGACAAAAAAGTAAAACCAAAATTGCACGACAGAGAATTAACACACAGATTTACGTAGAAAAATTCTTTGCAGGAAAAAAACTACGGACGAAAGAGGAGAGGTTTCACTATGTAGAAAAGAGGGAATACAAGAATTCTGCTTCGTACAATCGCTCGATCTCACTCTAGGGCAAATAAAAGAGAAATTAGGATTTTTCCTTAGCAGATCGGATTCGTACCGCGGGGGGCTCCGCCCCCCGCACCCCTCGTCTGATGTCAGTGGTGGGTTTCGAGCTCAGATCCCTTCGTTTCCACCACAGACATCCATAAAATTTCTCATCGCACCGCGAAGCCGTCGGCGAATCTGAGTCATAATATCGAAACGATTCTGATTTTGAATCACATCTAACAAATCTCCACCTTGATTCGAAATTTCCTTTAAATAAAACATCAGTGATAACTCTCCATCTTCTTCACAAGCCCCTAAGGGCGCTCCAATCAGCAAACAATGCTAATCAAATCCAAGCAGTGCTTGAACTTGACATACGGAAGAGGCTTTGTCAACATATCAGCTGGATTCTCCAATGTGCTAATCTTCTTCACCGCAATCGAAGCGATTCTGATTTTGAGTCACATCTAACACTAGTTATTACACATTCAAAATATTTGCTCAAAACAAACATACGTATACATGTAATTCAAAGCATCAAGTTTCTAATGTAGGCTCTTCGTTCATCATCTTAACCGAAATATCTGTTTGCAGGAATTTAAGTGCGTGCTGGTGAGTGTTATCTGCGGACCGAGGTAGATAACATCTTCTGTGAAAAAAGCTACAAAATTTCGTGGAATCGCTTTTTTTTTTTTTGTTAGTGTGAAACAAACCGATCCGCTTGTTATGGTGGTGTGTTTCAGTTCTGAGAAGCATCTTCGGCGTTTCCTCGATGAGCAGAACGCGTTGATCGGTGCGTGGAATTAATCTCTCCACATTCTCTTATATTCCTCTCCTTATATATATATTTCGTTTTCGTCTTACTTGGTTTGCTTTTGGGGGTTCAGGTATCATCTTACTGAGACTAATCACTTCTGTCGAGATTCACACGCAGATCGTCCACTACTCACCGATGATAGTCGCCTTCAATTACGCGGGCATAAAAGAGGTTTGCAATCGACCATACCGATCCTTCTGCATAAGATTTATATATATAAAGTTGAACTAAAATACTATCAAGTAGCAAATGGACTTTCAAATCAACAAACAATATTATTAAATATAATTTAAATTATCTAAAAATTAAATTTTATATTTTTTTAATAATTTTTTTTGTCCATTAAATGGACACAAAAATATACAAACTACTAAAAATAAATATCCTTCAAATAATAATAAGAGTCTTCTAATCAGATAGAGTGTATAAATCTTATTTTAAATAATTTTAATTTTTTAACTAAACTTTAATTAATTTAAATTTTTTTTATACCGTCTAACGAGTAAATATTTGGTGCTATCAAGTTTTCTATTCTTTGATCAACACCTTTAATTATTTTTATCCGTTAAATTTTATTATTTTTTCAACCATCTATTAAACCCAATGGGCTATTATCATCTCAACCACATATCTTTTAATTTAAAGGTTAAAAATTTAATAGCACCAATAACTTAGTACTATTAATAATATTCTAGTCAAACTCTATAGGGTTCGGTTACTATACAATCGATAGCACCAAATATTTGGTGCTATCAAATTTTCTATCCTTATATCAACAACACCTGTGATCATTTTTATTCGTTAGATTTTATTATTTTTTCAACCACCTATTAAACCTAAGAAGTCACTATCATCTCAGCCACACATCTTTTAATCCAAAGGTTAAAAATTTAATAGCACTAATAATTTAATACTATTAATAAGTATATTTCTCACTATATATATATAGAGAAGTGCTACATGTACACCCCCAAAGAGGGTGTACATCTCACACCCCCACCCATCTATGGTGGGGGTGTTTTTTAGGGGTCACATCATGTGACCCCTAAAAAACACCCCCACCATAGATGGGTGGGGGTGTGAGATGTACACCCCCTTTGGGAGCGTACATGTAGTATTTTATATATATATATATATATATGGAGGATGAATCATTGTGATCACATGGAGATTTACTGAAACAGTTTGTGGTCGAGAAGGCGAACGTATCGAACATCCTAACGGACCTGATACGGGCTGAGGCCCTCAGCAACGCCCTCGACGTCGCCGTGCAGGTGGTGCAGCTCGATGCGCCCCCGCACGGGGCGATAACAGAGGGGCTGCCTGTGCACATGTTCAACTGCTCCTCCTCTCGACACGGGAGAGACGCAGGGGGTGCGGATTACGTCGTGACCCTGCGCACCCCGAAACCGCCGGCTCCTTTCTCTGACATGAAGGTATTGGCTGCAGCATTGGACGACGACGACGACGGCAATGATCGTCATAGTAGTAGTAGTAGCTCGGAATGTACTAGGGGTCCTAGTGTGGAGTTGATGTATTGGCGAGGACATTACGGCGTGCTCTACCCGAAGAGAAGTTGCAGCAGCAGCAGCACCACCACCACTACGTCGAAGCTGTACTGTACTCCGCCCGAGTTTCCTCCCTCCACGTTCGACTCTGATCAGTAGGTCATGTAGAAATTACAGGAGAGGGGAGAGAGCTTAGTCTTTGACACCCCCCCCCCCCCCCCCCTCTCTCTCTCTCTCTCTCTCTCTCTCTCTCTCTCTCTCTCTCTCTGTGGATGGATATAGTAAAAACTGCAAACACGCGATGGCTGGGCAGTGGAAAAGAGAAAAAGTTGTAAAGATTCAATAACACAGAGCTGAGCTCGTGTTGCCACGACTAGAGGAATTTCTTCTGCAACTGCAAATAGATAATAAAGTTCAGTAAAGTGAACATTTTGCAGTAGCATAAGTAAATTTCTCTGTTTGTGTTACTTTCCAAGTAAAGTGCACATCATGAGATTCAGTGTTTCCAATTTTCCACGGTAAGTTTCTCTCTCTCTCAAAAAAAAAAAAAAAAAATCCACGGTAACACCATCTGACATTGCAGTAGCTGTGCCGAATGGATGTCCCCGCTCTGTAACGTGTAGACTGTAGAGGTGTCAAACGGACCAGTCTGTTGCTCACTACGGCCCATTTGGGTCGTGCTGACCAGGGCGAGAGGGCCTAAACTTTATGAAAAAGTAATGCCTTCATTTTTTATTATTATTATTTTTTTATTACAGGAAAAAACTATGAAAAAAGAGTATTTTATTGTGGAAAATTTTTTTTTCTCGAAAAATAAATTTTCACTCGCTCTTTTCCTAGGAACCAAACACTCCCTTAATAAAACTAATATTAATTTTTTTTTTTAAAAAAAAGTAAAACAAATCAATACTTAAAAACCTACGAAAATAAAATATTGGGCTGGCCTGCAGCCTAGCACGGAGTGGTTCGGCCTGCTCCGCCACCTTCCATAGGGGTTGTTCTGGGCCACAGGTCCATGAAAACCCGGTCCGGACAACCTTAGCCGCGCGTACGCACGGGCATAAAAATTCGGTAAAAGATTGGCAGAAACTGAGATATAATAACATTTCGACGTCCACATGAAAATGTTCACAGAAGACCACATCCAACATTGAATAATGTCCACTGCAGTTGAAAACTATACTCGGCCAATCCAATCCAATCCAATCCAATCCATATCTCGTCGTTGTTACAAAACGCACTGCGCACTGTACACAAAAGACTATACAACCAATATGCATGTAAAGCATATTATATTTACATGACAGAAGAATTCAAACCCACGAATCGGAGCACTCGGAGAGAAAACGAAGATGCTGCGGAACAGCATTCACCAACTCCAACTCCTTGCCTAACCTAAGATGTATCCTAATGTCTATATCAGAAAATAATATCTTTCAAAAAAACCCTGCCCTGGGATAAAGGATATCATAATGGCCCGGCCTGTACAGCAAGGTCACATGGGGCCTGCGCCGAGCCGAAGCATTACTCATGCTCGCTCCACTGTCTCCCGTAGAAACAACCGGGGAAGGGTTGTGTTAGGATTTAATTAGTTTTGTAATTAAATCTTAATTTGATTAGAATTAATATTTAAATCGATTAAAAATAAATTAATTTAGATTTAAATATTAATTAAAATATAATTTTAATTTAAGTAGATTTGAATTTATTTTGGACGAAATTTATATATATCTCTAATATAGAAAGCATATAGATATATAAGTACGTATAATCTTAAAGATGATTGTACGATACAAAAAGAGAGAAAAAAGAGAATAGTCTTCCAGATTTATAAAAGAAAAGAGAATAATAAGAGAGATTCAGAAGGAGGGCTCAGGTTGAAGCTACTCTAATTCTTTTCCTAATTAATGAATCTTATTTCATCCGTATATTTTCTGTTTTAATTTTCTTCTTTTTGTGGTTGTATGTATTGATTCCAGTTTTGTTTTAATTTTCTTCTCTTTGTGGTTGTATTGGTTCCAATTTTGTTGAGATGACCCAATTTAATGTTTTTGCTACGGAATCTCAACTCTAGGCGGTACCAACGTGGACTGTGGTATCGAAGCGGACTGCGGATTCACATAATCTGGTACTGAAACGAATACCGAATTTTCCCAACAGGTTGGAAGCAGCGACTGCAAAGTCATTCACATTCGGCTCACCAGTTCCATTAGATGGAGAATTCACGTCAGGAAGACTAGTCGTAGTAGCGCCGTTCGGCGGAGGCTGATTCCGGAGGCTCGGGGAAAAGTCGTGTCGGTTTGCCTCGAGGGTTCTGGAGCTTTGATAGGGTTGGGGAGGAGTTGATGTTCAGCAAACTTACTGGCACGCCCAGCGCGTCCACCAGCGCCGTGATCTGCAAGCGGTCAACTTCGCTGCCCATCTTGATGACCTCCTCCATGCAGAACTGTTAGCCCAGAGCAGCAAATCAAGAGAGAGAGAGAGAGAGAGAGAGAGAGAGAGAGAGAGAGAAATGTAAATGAATGTTATTCTATTGGTGAATTCAGAGGATTCAGATGATATGCTTACTGAAGGTACTAGAAAATTCAAAAGCATTCAAAAGGAGGGGGGGGGGGGGGGAACTAATCTGATCACCAGTTCGTTGAGAAGTGGAAAGATTCATCTTTTTGGCGTTGAGAAGTGGAAAGATTCATCTTTTTGGCATTACGGAGTATGCATCAAGAACGTTAACAAAATAGCACAGAAATTATATCTGGAAGAGTTGTTAGTTTGCGAACCTTGATCTTTTCCTGAACGACGAAGCTATCTGATGGAAAATCAGAAGCTAATGCCGACAGAGGTTCCTGCAGTACAGCAAAAGTTGATTACAACAAAAATCGCGACGAGCATTAGGGACAGATCAATCCTAACAGAAGCAAACCTAGCAATTGAAAAGAGACCCATAAATTAACATATATAACCCTTATGGTCTTATCTTTAGAAAGATATTCTAGGTCCAAGAAGTTCAAAACATTAAAATGAGAATTAAAAAAAGACACAAAAAAATACTGACAGATCCTGACCTTGTCCCCAATGCAGGGCATTTTGTTGGCTTCCTCAGCCAAGAGAGCCAGCTGCTGCCTCCTGGCATCATCACAGTCCGTTGAACTGATCCGATGGTTCGATCCATCTGAGGTGATAGTAGTTAACGATGGTGGCGCGTCAACGTTGCAAGCCAGTGACATCAAGGCGCCGCAGATCGTATCTTCCTCAACAGCATTGATAGGCACGGAAAGATTCTTCTCAATACCGATTTGATCGACACCTTCCACCAGTGGTGACTTCACAAAGTTTTGATCGACACCTTCCACCAGTGGTTCCTTCCCTTTGCGATGCAAGCCTTCTTCCTAGATGAAAATTTCAGTCCACACCCATTATAAAGATTAAAGAATGCTAAGCTATAACATTTTAAAAACAATTCGTATATAAAGAGTGCTAAGCTTAGGTGTTGAACGTGGTGCAAAATCATAACACGAAATCCACACAAGTAGATTTTTTTTTTTTTTTTTTTGAACAGAATACACAAAGAGTTCATTCCCTATAACTGATATTCTTTTTTATGACTGTACAAAAAATTATCGATGAGCTTTCTTTTTCAGACTTTGTGTTAGAGAGGTTTCAAGATCTAATAAAATCAACATCAAACAACACAATTTGCAAGAAATTTACCTCATTATTGCAAATCAAATAAGAAAACGGCCTAATCATTTAATAAGATCACTAATCGAACATTTATACACAACACTAAACAACACTATGGGAACCAATAGTGTCGGATCGTTAGCGTTAACCATTAATCCCAAAAGCTCGAGCTGTTAGAAATACGCAACTAATTCACTTAAAGCGTACAGACACAGCGCCCACAGGTCTCGGCCGGATTCAACCCACCTGGACGTTGGGTCTATTGTTGGGCCTCTTATCGTTATGTCTATTATGGACCACAACCCCGCTCAACTTATTAGGCTCACCCAACTTAACTTATTAGTCTCCTGGGCCTATTGTCACGGACAGAAGTTGGATCTATTTTTAATCTATAAATAAATAGCCAACAAATAGAACCAACACTAAACAACACAATTCACAAGAAATTGATATCATAATTGCAAAGTAAGAGATCGCTAATCGAACATCTACACACGACATAAAAGTCAAGTTTGGTTGCCTCAAATGCCCACAGCAGTAAAAGAATCTAATAGAATCAACATAGAACATCACAATTCTCAAGAAATTTAGCTCATATTACTATGGCGCTTCAGATTCCATTAACAGTGAACAAATCTAATAGAATCCACATGAAACAACACAATTTGCAAGAAATTTATCTGGTAATTGCAGATTAAACAAGAGATCACCCTGGTCATTTCAAAGAGATAACTAACCAAACATTTATAGGCAACATACGAACCTAATTTGAGTGATTGCGATTTGCGACATCTCTAGGGTTCACGAACAACGAATAAATCAAAGAAGACGAGCAAAAATAGAACCGATATATAAAGAGATCAACAATGGTGATAGATCGAGACCTTCTCCGCGAGATCCATCAGCTGCAACACGGCATCTTCGGAGGGGAACAGCGCTCGGCTCGCGGCTTCCTCGGCGGAGGGGGCCATCGCCGGGGCGGGGGCGGGGGAGGAGGCGAGCTCCTCCGCCGCCTCCGGCGAGGCTCCGGCGAGATCGCCGTCTCCTCCGGCGATCGGTCGAGTGGCGAGCTCCTTCGCCTCCTCCGACGAAGCTCCGGCATGCTCCGACGACGACGACGACGGCCACGGCGGCGACGACGACCGCTGCCACGTCAACAACGGCGGCGTCTGCGACGATGGCGACTGCAACGGCGAAGGCGACGGCGACCACGGCGACAGCTCCGACGACGGCGGCGGCTGCGGCGACAGCGACGACGGCGACGGCGACGGCGACAGCTCCGACGACGGCGGCTGCGGCGACAGCAACGACGGCGACGGCGACGAAGTTCCGGCGAAATGCGGCGGCGCCACCAAGCCTCAGCCGCGCGAGGGCTCTTCCGCTCCGTTGGGCACCAGCACTCGGCGCCCTCGTCCCCGCGGCGAGAGCCGCTTCCGAATCCGCGCCATTTTGCTCGCCTCCTTATATAGAGTGTAAAATGTATTGACAACCCCCTCCATTATACGCAATTTTGGAGTTGGACCCTAAACCTTATCTTTTAAACACTTATTAATTTTTTTAATTTTTTATTTGAATTATTATATTTAGTTATATTTAAAAATTTACTAAAATTTAACTATTCTTTATTAGTCTCTATATTATCCATTAATAATTAATTATTTTATTTTTTTCTACTAAAAAATAAGTAATATTAGTTAATTAAAATCACTTAATTTCGTAAAACTCATAATTTTAATTAATATTTAAACTAACTTAAAATTATAATTTTTATCTTTGTTTTATAAAATGTCAAGCGTGCACGTGTCCTCCATCGAACAGTTGACATCCTCCCGCTCCCCTTGATCCCAGCCGTTAAATTTTCCCCATCTTCGTCCCCCCACTATGTTAGTGTAGAATCAAGCGTACACGTGTCTTCCATCGAACGGGCCATATCCTCTCGCTCCCTTAATCCCAGCCGTTAAATTTCCCCAATCTTCGTCCCCTCACGGAGCTTTATATACCCGTCGCTCTCCTCACTATCTCTCTCTCTCTCTCCCTCCAATCGCCTCTACCATCATCAACTACGCAGGTACTCTCTCTCTCTCCTCCTCTCTCTCTCTCTCTCCTCTCTCCTCTCTCTCTTTGTTAGGGTTAGGGTGTTAGGGTTAGGGTTAGGGCTAGGGTTAGGGTTTCATTTGACTCCTCGTTAGGGTGTAGGCTATCTCCGCGCTCCGATTTAGGGTTTGCGATCCGATTCCCTCCCCGATTCGCGCGGTGTTCTTCGTCTTCTCCGGCAGGAGGAGCTCTGATTCCTCTGCATATCTTCGTTCTTAGAGGGGCGAATGGTGAAGACGAAGAGGTTTAAGAACAGGGGAAAGGCCAAGGCCAAGGCCATGGCTTTGGCAGCCGCAGCGGCGGGAGTGGGGGCTTCTCGAACCCTGGGGTCTGGGCCTTCAAATAAGAGCAAGAAGAAGTTTAAAGCTAAGAAGAGTAAGCGCATGGCTGTGCCCCCCTCTGCGGCGGCAACGGTGGCTGCAGAGGATGGGGGAGCCCAGGCCAAGGACCTAGCCTTGGTTTCGGCCTCCGTTTCCGCCTCCGCATCTAAATCGGCAGCTACGGGTGTAAATAACAAAGGAGAGGAGCGTAAGAACTCCGCGCCCAAACCTGCTGTTGACGGTAATAATGTTAATAAGAAAGGAGATGCGAATAAGGGGAAGGAGCCTGTGGAGAAGAGCTCGGGGTTCATCTTTATGTGCAGCGGGAAGACGAAGCCGGAGTGCTACCGCCACCGGGTCTTTGGGCTTCCTAAGTGGAGAATCGAGGACGTTGAGAAGATCAAGTCCGGGGCCAAGCTTTTCCTCTATGACTTTGATTTGAAGCTTCTTTATGGGGTATACAGGGCTACATCAAAAGGTGGGCTCAACCTGGCTCCGGAGGCTTTCAACGGAGCATTTCCTTCTCAGGTAATTGAGCTTTTCGGTACATACCTGCTCTTAGTTTAGTTTTGTTTAACGAGTTATCGAACACATTGCCTCTGCCATAACTATGTAATGTGGTTACTCACGGTAGATGGCTGCTTATTAATTTTGTTGAAATAATGGAATTGGGCTCTTGATTTTGTGGAGGCCATTTGGTTGATGGCATCCTTTAGGGTACCGGGGTTTTGTGGACTAGGAATGTTAGGTTCCTATGTTTGTTCAACAGTAGCATCTGACATGGCCGGACTATAGGATTCCCTGAAAATTATTTTTAGTAAAATGTGGGAATTCAGTACTCATTTGGGCAATCATTTTTGTGTGGACAAAAATACAGCTTGATTGTACCATAAACAGACAGTACTTCAACTGCACTTGTCCTCACCGTTACCACCGCATTCACCATCACCATCGCGGTTGTTGCCTCTACTGTCGATCTCCTAACAACCGTAGATGCCTCCATTGCTATATCCATCGCCTCTGGGTCTATTAATGAGCTTTCCACTTGTAAGCAACTTGTGCTCAAGTTGGAAGTTTGAGAAACAAAGTCTCATTTACTTAGTTTTGATATTTGTATTATTAGACAATCTTCGAATTGAGTCGTTCATAAGTAGCTTACTTTCAGCTCCAAATGAAATGAACTAACTTAGGCCTTTGATTATGAAAGTTTGAGCATACTTTGATTGCATTTTTGCCACTTGTAAACAATTTGATTGCAATTTTGCCACTTGTAAACAATGTACTTCAATTGCAAGCGTCATTTTTCACTACCATTGCCATTATTAGAGTGTTGCTACTATTGTCATCACCTACCATTACCACCAACCTATTGGTGTTGCCACCCTCACTGCTATTATCACCTCCAACCAACACCGTCCTTGCCTTCGAACTGGCATTGCCGCTGTTGCCACGACTACAATTCCTACTACTACTATTGCAAGTGCCATATCCTACTATAATTGCAGCGTCTGTCGCCCTTCATTGCCGCCACAACAATCGTCTTCTGTAGCGCAAACGACATTTTGGCTATTATTATTGTCATCACTATCACCACTTTCTTGATGGTTATCAAAAAAATTTTATTGCAGCTGCTACCATGTTTCTCGCCACTATTATGACTAGTATCATTGCTAGATTGTCACTAGTATCTGTGCCTTTGCCATTACCATCACTATCAGCTCCTTTTGCTACCATCATCCCTATTATTTCCATCATTGACGCTATTGCCCATCATTGTTGCTGTTGCCACTAATGCCGCTAGTGCTACTGCTATTATCACTAATTTGCCCAATATCTTTGTCTCTTCATATGGTCGAAGCAATTATGGTCCACTATCCCTACCTCACACAATCGACCCCTTACCACTCTTTCATTGTCGTGGCTAACTTCCATTTGGCACGTTAGTGCTATCTCCATAGTTGCCATCTCTCTTTAGATTTATCGTAGTCTCGCGTTGAAGCTAACATAGGTATAATACATTTTGAGGAACCTTGTGATGTTAGATGAAGAGAAGTGATTACCATGGGTAGACCTGAGCAAATACCAACTTATCAAGTATGGTTAGGCCAAGATTACAGGCTAAGAGAAATTGCCTACTTGTACCTTCCCATGCTAGGATGTTTTGACCTATTGTAAGTTTGATGCGATTTAGTGAACTAAAAAATAGCCGCACTGTGAAATTGGTTGAGGCTAGATAAGCTAACTAAAGAATTGAAGGCATGAGTTCAATTCTAATTTTCTCGGTTAGTAGTTTTTGAGACTAGACTAAATTCAATGAACTAAGTCGGGATTGACTCGAGACACTCGACAAGTAAAAGATTGGGTGCTGGGTGTGTGTCTCGTCTTTTTTGTTGAAGTTTTTAAAAGTAAGAATCAGGCACATACTGATTTGAATAAGGAGGAGGTTGGAATTGCGTGAACAAATCTAATTTGTTTGTAGCTGTGGTGATGAATCTAGTTTCTTGACAAGTTAAAGATAACGCGTCTTATTTGGACCAATTAAATTGAATAACTTGTTTCACTGATGGCAAGAGTTGTTGAAGCGTTGGAGGGATTGGTATTATGAGTTCTTTTTGGTTTTGAAGATCATTTTCCTTTTTTTAATATGAAGAGGTCAAGCTATATGTTGCCAATAGTCAATGTGGATTTTCTGTTTTATTTGAAGGACATTAAAGCTTTGTGAACATGTGAGATATTGGGTAAGGGCATGGCTTTGACTGCCCATTGCATGTCTTCATTGTATGACTAAAATGAGTTTAGTAGGGTATGTTTATGGAAGAGCTGAGTAATTAGGTGCAATACTAGAAGGAGAGTTATGAATTTTCAACAGAAAGTTGGTTGACCAACACGTTAAGTGAAAAAAATGTTAAGATGTTACTCATGTCTAATTTTGATTTCTTTCGGATTGGACTTTCTTGTCAACAGTTTATGGATAGATATGTGATTGGAAGTTGGTGATGTTACTTACTTATTTTCTGATTTGATTTGGTTTCAAGTCCTCGCCTTATTATTATTATTTTTCTATGTGAGACTGCTTTATGATTCTCTGCATTTACCTTAGAGTGTCATAGGGATCAATTTTTCAAATTGTTGAAAATAGTTTTCGGGAGATTTTTTTTCCATAGAATATGAGAAATTTCATTTATTGTCATTTGGTTCAGCGTTTAGTAAAAGCAATTTATAGGGCGTGTTTGTTTGGTTCGTAGAAAAAGAAAATGAAGAAATGAAGAGAGTGAGAAAGAGAAGAATAATGTTTTAGATTTTCAATTTGTCTTTTCAGCGAAGAAAATCCTTGAAATGAAAACATGTTTTTGGTAACATATGTACAATTATTTTTCGTTGTAAACCTAAATTTGGAAACTTTTTCCGGTCCAAAAACTATTTTCCGACATCTTTTATGTGCAACTAAACACTGCGTAAGCTCTAATTTACTCCACTATATGGCTCAACTTTCGCGTAAGCTCTAATTTACTCTACTATATGGCTTAATAAAACTAATCATCTTATTTAGTTTTTCTCAAGGAAGTTGACAGCAACTTGATGCAAGATCTCAGCTGCTATGTATGTTATCTCCTTCCTTTTCTTTGCCTTTGCCTTCCTTCCCCTTAAACTCTACCCTTTACTTATCTTGACCTTAGTCATACGATTCTCTCTTTTCTTATTCTTCCTTTACCCTTTTCCTCTCAAACCCTAAGCTAATTACTCGCAATGTCAACTGTAAAATCTTTCTTCTCTACCTTCAATTGTTGATTGTCCTCCCTCAAACTCTACCAATGATGGCCATAATGCTCTTAACATTGACCTAAGCACACAAACCTTCAAAACCCTAGCTTTTTGTCTCTCTAACAGAGTCCTTTCCCTCAACCTCCACGTTTCCCACAGCCTTAGAAATCTCAACTTGACTTATGTAGGTACTGAGAAAGCTGTTACATCATGCTTTCGTTGTCCTTGCACAATTCCAATTATGCCTACCAATAGGATATCCTAACCAACATAAAAGCCCCTTTAAAACCCTACTTGTCTCTTTGGCAACCTCTGCTTCCCCTATCTCCACCTCCTTTTCCCCTCCAGTCCTATTACTTATCCTTGTCAATGACGAACCTTTTCTTTATCGTTAACACCACAACGTGTCTAGAATCCTATGTTGCCTATCTTTAGACACCTCCACTCCCATTGTCTCCAAAACCCAAAATGAGTGATGTGGGTGTCTAAAAAG
>CM054954.1:12149477-12165205 GCA_029168755.2 Tillandsia fasciculata
TCTCTCTCTCTCTCTCTCTTTATATATATATATATATATATATATATATATATATATATATATATATAAAGAGATTTTGCATGGATTTATGTAGAAGACCCTAGAGTGAAAAGGTGTTGGAAGCTAAGAGGGGAAATCATCATCCTTTACATATACTTTCCCTTGATAAATGTCATTAATAGTCTTTTTGTTGTTTAAGTTCTTACTTCTCGGGCATGTTGTAGGTCCGTAAATTGGTGGACTTATTCAAGCCCATTAATTTAGTGCCGCCGCCAGCACCTGTGCAGTACATTGAGAGGCTTCCCCCACCTCCTGTTGTTCATTTGCCTCCTCCTGAGGATCTGCATAGATCTGGACAGGTGTTACGAGCTCCACCGCAAGTCGAGCCCCAATATGTATATCAGCATCTCCATCCCGCAGCTGACCCATATGCACATCAACCTCCTGTTCGTGTAGCTGATCCATACGCACATCAACCTCCCGCTCTTGTAGCTGATCCATACGCACATCAGCCTCCTGTTCGTGTAGCTGATCCGTACGCACATCAACCTCCCGCTCTTGTAGCTGATCCATACGCACATCAACCTCCCCCTCTTGTAGCTGATCCATACGCTCATCAACCTCCCCCAGTTGTAGCTGATCCATATGCACATCACCGATTTGCACCTGCCGCTCCGGAACCTCAACCTCTTCCTGTGGCTGTCCTGCCTAATGATCCATATTATCCAGCTCCCATAAGTGATCCATATCAAGTGGAAGCTGTGCGAGCTTACTATCCTGAAAATCCTGTTCCATCTGAGCGGTATGTAACGTCCCCCCCCCCCCCCCCCCCCCCCCCCCCCCCCCCACACACACACAATATTAAGCACATAGTGTAGTCGCTCTCTGCTTGATTTATTTGTACTTTAACTCTTTGTTGATATTCTGTTTATATATCGGAGCTCTTTCTCTGTATTTGAATCTCTGAACAATTTAGTTGTAACTAACAATTCCTTAGATGTATTTGAACATAAGTAATTGGAGAAAAGCTGCATTCACCCAAAGAATTTTAGCAATTAACATTGAACTGAGCAATTATTTTGCCCATTAATTTCAAGAGAAGCTTAATAAGAAGAATTGATGGTCAGATAAGGACTTACCGTGGGAGAATCATCCAGCTCCAGACACCAATCATGCAAAAGAAACTGATAAAGAGTATTCTGAACTTAGAAATTCGGTATGTGCTAACTCGAACCATTAGTGAGAAAGACAAAAGGAATACAGAACTTCGACCCTTTACCTTGTTTATACCTTGGAATAGATTGTGTCTGTAGCGTTGAGTTTTAATTTCATTCGTTTTAGTCCGCGTAGGTTGTCTTCTGCTGTGAATGACAATGGTAAACAGCGAGGAGAATGAAGGTGGAAATTTGTGGATCAGAGAGTAGGTTGCTATTAGGATTTTTTGTTACTAGGGACTTTAGTTAGTAGTAGTTGATTACGAAATTTTTTGTTTGCATCCCATACTTCCACATTTTATCAACTTACATATTTCATATCGATATCGATATCGATGATAACCAGTTCTTCGACGACCAAGTTTCAGATTCTTGCCTTTAATTGCCATATATGCTTCATATATGCATAATACAAGATTTACGTTGTTCTGTTTCCCCTCCACATGCAATGCTGTCGTCTATATGTATTTTCTTTGATGCTTCATTTTATATTTTCCCTTCAGTATTGCGTATAGACTCGTTCCTGAGGTGCTTCCGAGGGACCAGCTCCAAGGAAGGGACTACCGGCAATTAACAGCCCGGGAGGGTGAAATAGCCCCTCCTCCGCCGCCGCCTCGGTCTGATCATGTGCACGAGATGTACTACCCTGAGCAGGTTGTCGTCAGCCGCGGGGCGACACATTCTGCAGCAGCCGAGCTGGCTCCTCCTCAGCAGACATATTATTCGACAGTCTATGAGGATCCGAACCGCGCGTATGCTGCCGAGAGCGTGCAGAGGCCGGTCTCAAGCCGGATTGATTTGCAGAACATGCCCGTCTCCTCCCTCTACTCGTTTGCAGGACCGTCCCTCACATACCGCTGATGTTCCGGAGGATTCTACAAGGTCTGGTTTTGTATGTCTGACTTCTGTAAGTGATCTTGGATTTTTTCTGTCTCTCTCTCTTGGATCCAACTGTTAGGGCTGTCTTGCCATGGAACAAGCTGATGAATGCTCTGATGAAAATTTCAGCTCTGGAAGAACTTTGATTGAAAAAAAAGGAAGAAAAATTGCTTGTGTGCTGCTGTACTTGATTATCAAGTTAGAAAATAAGGTTAAAACTGTGCTAAGAACCCCCTCAACTTATATCTTCTGTTTGATTTGAATCATGATGGTTAGTTATAAATTAAGAGTTGTGTTAAATTGTTTGCTCTGGTGACAATTATATGATCTGTTTCTGTATTTTAATTGGCTAAAATGTAATTAGAGTCATCATAATTAAACGGAATTATTGTTTACTTTGTGAAGTCCAATTAATTTGATTGAAAATTGCAAAAATACAATGAATGTCAACAGAAAAAGAAAGAAAGTTGAGGGGCCATTCCAAAACTGTCTATTGCTAAGTGTCTTTCTTAACCTAAAATATGCATGATGCACATTTCATCCATAGGTGGAGGTTATTTTATCGGTCATAGTTTTAGTATGTATATTTTATTTAGGACCCGTTTGGTAACGGAATAAGACAGAATTAGTTATTCTAGGAATAAGTATAAAGTATGGAACTAGTGTAAAAAAGCGTTTGGGATGGCTTCAGGGATAAGAAATTTTGTGTTTGGTACGAGAATGAGGAATAAGATGAATAAAGAATTTTAATTGAGGTAATTATTTTTTTGTCCTCAAATTTTATTATGTAATAATGAGGTGAGAGATGGTGCCTCGGTAGACGTGGGAGGAGATTTAAGGAAAAAGTAAGATGGTGGTTGGGAAGAGTGAGAATAGTAATGCTCACTTATTTTAGCTGTACCGGAATAAGTTATATCGATTGATATCTGGTGTGAGGGATATTTTTTATTATATATCGAATCCAAACGGGCCCTTAGCCCTTAGGGTCTACAAACGTGGATATTGTAGCACTCTTGCAAGGGCTGCCCGGCCCGACTCCTCCGACCCGAACCACCTGTGTTGTGTTGGGTTGAACTCTTTGGGCCTGTCAGCTTGGTACTGTTCAGGACAGGCCTAGGCCATCGGCCCATGGCTTGACACGGTTGTGCCTGGGCCGACCCACCAGGCTAGGGATGCAAATGGGTTCGGGTCAGTGGAGCTTCTGTTCTGATCCGTTCTAAATAGGATGGTATCAGGCCGGAGACCTCCTTTTGTTCGCTCCCGTCCCAAACCGCCTGCCCCAACGAAGCGGGCACATTGTATGCCTGAATCCGTTTCGACCATCCAAAAAATTGGGCCTCGGCCTATGGATAGCCCATTCCCGATCCTTCGGGAGAAAAGGTCGGGTAGTGTTTTGGCCCGTTTGGATCAAAATTATCCAAATAATTTTATAAACTTTAACTTTTTAGAAATATTTTAGAAAATTTATAAATATAAAATTTAAATTTTTTCTTTTTTTTTTTTACTATAATATCTCTCTAATAGTTAGAAAACATCTACACATTAGAGAGGGATCGATCATTTGGTTTTTTTAATTCTTTTAAAAATTTTAAAAAATATCTACATATGCAGCAATTTTGCGCCTAACCTTCAAAAATATTCCAAATTTTTTCCTATAAAATGATCATTTTACTCTTCTAAAAGTGCATTTTTTTTGTTATAATATTACTTAAAATGGGATTTCAAATTTTATTTTGTGGGAAAACTACTCTCAGAGAAAGTTCAGGGACTAACATATTTAAGTTAATGAATTAAACCACAATATTATGATAGTAAAAGGACTAACTATGCAACTTATACCTTAATTTTTTGATTCTAACTTAGACAAACGAAAAGAGAATTTTGGAAAACCAAAAGAATTATCATAGGAATCCAAAGTAGTAACCATAAAAAAAAAAACCCCAATGAATGCATGACATAGATGCCTAGAGGCCTAGTTCAATGTAAAACTTTTCTTTCTTGTGTAACTATAAAGTAGAAGTTTGATTTTTACCCCTTCAAAACCTTGGTATTTATTATTTGATAGCTACATTTTACCTACACGATGTGATTTATTTAAAATAAAATAAAGCAAGTTTTAGCTACTTCTAATTTTAGACCTCAAAAATTAAAATTAATTTTAAAAATCAAAATTAAAATTTATTTTTTGAAATCTGATTCTAATTTTAAATTTTTAAAATTTAGATATTAAATTTAAAATTTTATTAAATTATTTTAAAAAATTCGTTTTCTATCTAAACTCACTCCACCACTCTAAATTGATTTTTCAAACCAAAATTAATTCGATAGAATTTTTTTTAAAAAAATTTAGACCCACTACAACAAAATTATGCTATAGCGGCACTTTTAAGTATTTCTAAAATCTAAAAAAAATATCGCTAGCAAAAATATCGGTACTTATTATTAGTGTTGCTATATGTGCCGTCGTTAGGGTGTATAGCGACACATTTTTGTAATGTGTTTCAAAAATGTGTTCCTATAATCTAATTTTGGATATAGATGGAATATAGAAAGGACACTTATACAAAAGTGTCACAAATATGTATTATAACCTAATTTTATTGTAGTGACCTAATGGGGTGGAGAATAACTTATTCTAGCTACTAAATAGGGTCTAACCTTGAGTCCAACTTTATATATACACCTTGAGTGAGACTCAATTCAATGTACAAAAAAAGTACAAAAAAAAAAAAGATGCAAACAAGTTAGGAGCCTATTAATAAGAGAATATGAATGTGCAAAAGAGAATAAGAGATTAACTTCTACTAAAAAGCTGATTCTTATCATTTTCCCAAACCCCCTAATTTGATTCTCATCTTTTTCCAAATTCCCTATTTTGCACTAGGTGTTAGCACATGATGTTCCCAAGCTTATTTATTTCTTTATTCCTTCATTTGCTCTTACTTTAATTTTGCACACTATTGTCCCACTTGAGTGTTCTTTTTTAAATCTTTTTTTTTCTTTTCCAAATTTGCTCTTAGATTCCATACTCTCCAAACCAATATATAATATTAAAGACCAGTTTAATACTGAGATTCATCTAATACTCGTAGGAAGAACAAAATTGGATCAAAAATATATGATATAATCGACTCACTATGATATCCAGAATATAATATTTGATAAAAAAAAACAAATATAATATTTTTTATTATATTTTCGCACTACAAGGCTAATTTTTCAATGAGTTTATTCATAGAATGAATTAGGTGTATTTATAACTACCAAATGTATGTTATGTAGAAGATCATGAAAGAAAAAGTATATATAAGATAATAGAACAAATAATATTTTTATTTTTAAAAAATAAAAATATAAGTTTGAACAAGCAAAAACAAAAAAATTATTGAATTAATAAAAAAAATTTTCTCGAGAATGTCCGTAGCTTACACATCCGCACTTCTTTCCATGTGCTACAAATTTCCAAGTCAAAACCTATGGCCTGAAGAGGATGACATTTAACACTATGTAATGTAGGTGCAGGTCCTCTGAATTCAGGAAACTTTTTGACTTTGACAGGTCTGAGGATTCAAAATTTTCCTCTCAAAATAAATTTTAGTTTGGATATATTAATTATTACTTCCATTTTACTATTATATATATATATATATATATATATATATATATATATATATATATATATATATATAATCAAAATCATATTATACATTTTTAACTTACATGTGCTTATTGCACGAATTAAAATCTAATCATAGTTGTCTCAAAATAAAAATCTAAACCGTTAAAAATAATTTACAACATATATATAAAAGACCTGCATATAAAAGATCATTACGCTTTTAAGTTTGTATATGAAATTTTTCATACCGCTCTTTTTACAAAATTTTAAATTATTTATTTTAACACCACTCGACTCATAGAAAATCAATTTGTAACACTTATGAAACTTTACATGTTCTAGAATTTGAAGTAGTTTTATATATAAAGTATAGTAAAGTTAAACCTCTTAATTTAATTATAGTATATATTTTGAGTGGTGACTGATTTAGATATTAGTTTATTATCTTTTTTGTTTAAATTATGTAAAAATTTGTGTAACTTACATACATATATATGCTAAAATACATAATTTTTTTTTTGTAAATATTTATTTTATTACTTTTCTTTTTTGACTTTTAAAAATCTATATTTTGATCTTTAAAATTTAAGAAATGTTTCCAGAGGTTACTACATTAATGGAATGGGTGAAATGAACAATTATCCTATAAAAAAAAAAGGATAATTTTTTTAAAATATATTTTTATTATGTTTAAAGATAATTTTACTCTAAATTATAAAAAGTGGGCAAAACATCCAAGAAATTCTAGGAAAAGATGCTAAATGAAAAAATAAAAATTTTGAGCTTTTGAAAGAAGTTCAACAAATTGTGTAGCTATATATATATATATATATATATATATATATATATATATATATATATACTTAGAAGTAGAGTTTTTTTTTTTTTTTAAAGAGAAAAATAGCTTGTTATTTATTTCGTTTATTTCTTTTATAAATAAATTTAGCTAAAAATTATAAAATAACTAAACTTTAAATTTAAATTTCAAATGCTCACTATCATATTTATTTATTTATTTATTTATTGTTCACTTCTGGTTTATGTATGAAAAGGGTTTCCCCACATGGGAGCCGCAAAGGTTCCAAGGTGTGCATGAAAAAGGAGTTTTCCTCATTTTGGGGCCGCAAAGGTTGACGTTGTTGGCAATCGATTTGGCGGAAAGTACCACCGACAGACCACTTCCCCATGCAGCAGCTTCACCACCACATCACACAAAAAATATAAAAAATAAATTATTCACTTTCAATAAGAACATATTGACCCAAAAATAAAAAAAAAAAAAAAAAACTATATTGTTGGTTCCCAATCTTATCCCTTAAAAAAAAAAAAAAAAATGCTTAATGTACAGTTCAAGTATATATTTTATATTTTATTTATTTTAGAATATGATAAATTTATTCATCACTTCAAAATGATAAATGAAAAAGACTCCATACTTGAATAAAAAAGGTGTATGTTTAAAAATAAGTATAAAGATAGCATTACTCCTCTTAAAATTTAGTGAGTAACTATATAATTTTAAGAGTAAAAATTATTAGGAGATAAATTTAACGGTAAAAAATTTAAATGCACCAACTGTTTGCGGCTATTGATAGTTCTCTCTCTCTCTCTCTCTCTCTCTCTCTCTCTATATATATATATATATATATATATAGTGTGGTTGGTGTTTATATGATTTTGGAACTTTTGAGTCGATAATCGGTTTCGTTAGATTAGATTTAAAATATTTAAAATATCGAAAAAATAAATTTTATAATTTTTTAATATCTTTTGTCTAGTAATTAAAATAGTTCAAAATTAATAAATAAAAATTTTACGAAATGTGATGATACAACACTAAAATTTAGATCAAAAATATTAATCTTGTTTTAAATAGTATTAAAAATTATTTATCAAAATTTTACGTTATTTGAATATTTTTATACAGTTAAATTTGTAAACTACTCATCACGATCATTAAAATTATTAATTTTGAACCCCTTCGATCACTAGGCAAATGATATAAAAAAAAATATGAAATTTATTTTCTAAATATTTCAAATACTCTAAATCAATTCTAATAGAGTTGATTGCCGATTCGAAAATCCAGACATCCAAAATAATTTATAAGCACGGAACGCCCCAATGCGTATAAAAAGTATTAAGCGATTTATGCTTGTAAGTTTTCTATTATTCGATCTATCATTCTGGCTAATTTCACCCTTAAGATCATGCTATTCCACCATCCACTCACTAAATCTAAGAAGCTCATTATCATCCTAATAATGCATTCTTTCATTCAATAGCTGAAAAACCACCAATATCAAAGACTCATACTTTTAAAAGTATAGAAGCTTAATTTTATATATATAAAGTTCGGTTATTATACTTTTAAAATGATCAAGCAATTAGTGTTTTTAAGTTTTTTACGATTAGATCTAACATTTTGATTAATTTTTTATTTTAGATCATATACAATTATACCAATCATCTACTAAATTCAAAAAGCCCGCTATTATCTAACGCACATGTTTTTCGAAAATTTTATAAATATTAATAATTTGATATTTTAAAATACAGAGACTTAATTATATATATATATATATATATATATATATATATATATATATATATATATATATATATATATATATATTAAAAGAATAAAAATAAAAATAAAAAATCGTCGACTTTCTTGAAACGCGTGCCACATGTCGCGATCTCGTGCATCAGCGTGGGGCCCACAACCCCCGCTATCCGGTTCGAATCACATCAGAAGCACGCCCTCGGAGATCGTGCCCACGTGGGCTAATTAAGGGGGCACGGGCCCCGCACGTGAGCCGCCATCGTGGACCGATCGTTCCACGTGGCATCATCTGGACCGCACAAGTGGAAAAGAGAGAGAAAAAAAAACACTGGTAATTTAACAGTTATTATAACTGTTGGATTAATAAATAATTTTTCTTTTTTTCTAAATAAATACTAGAATCAATTGTGAACCCCCCCTCAAAAAAAAAAAAAAAAATTAAGATCAAATTTGATTTTCACTTATTCACTACTTTAACAAAAAGAAAAGTTAACACTGCATAGAATTATTTTGTTCCTATCAAATTTGATGCTATGAATATTTGATGCTGCGAATATCAATTCTTTATATGCACATATAATTGGTTTCAACGTTGGACTTGTTTTATTATTTTTTCAGAAATAAGTTTGGTTAAAATTAAAAAATAATTAAATTTTGAAGTTGAGATTTTGAATATCAACCATCAAATTTTTTACCGTATATATGTGCAATGTGATAAGAAATAATAAATCTTTTTTATCAATAATTTATTCTGATAATTGCGAATAACTTTATTCTCTCAAAACTAGCTATTAATATAATTATGCAAAATAAGCGAATCTTTAGTCTTAATTACATTTGCTTTTACTTTTAACTACAGTTATCTATATCATATCACAGTTTCAAAGTTTTTTTTTTTTAATTAGTGTAGTGATTATCGGATTTAAAAAGTA
The DNA here is from genome assembly GCA_029168755.2 of Tillandsia fasciculata. Taxonomy (NCBI): domain Eukaryota; kingdom Viridiplantae; phylum Streptophyta; class Magnoliopsida; order Poales; family Bromeliaceae; genus Tillandsia; species Tillandsia fasciculata. Next base: position 12,158,688 of record CM054954.1, read on the forward strand.
TGAATTTTAATTTAAAAGATTTGAATTTTAATAGTGCAAAATATCTGCTTACACACCAGTTGTTTTAGGCCTACTTTAGGATTAATGTGTCCAAAAAATATCTACTTTTATATTTTAATGTATTCAAAAGTTTTTTAAAAATAAATAATTTTTTTAATACTATAAAATAATAATAAATATCATCACGTGAAGCATAGATTTTTATTATTATTATTATTTTTTTGCAGTAGCTCATTAAATTTTCTTATAGCGGATCATGAATTGACAAATAAAAACTTGAATGAGAAGGGGGTATTAATTATATATCCTTTATTGCCCACGTACACTCTTTATTTGCTGTAGAATACGATGCTGAGATTTAAAAACGAATAATTTTTAAATTGAAACAAATTATTTATATTCAGATGCAAAATGTTTTCATAAAATTTTATTGAGATGCTCCTCAACGAGGTCACGTACGCTCCTTATTCAAACTAGCTAGGTACATGCATGCACGCATTAATTTTTAGTGGGGCTTGGTCGTGGTCCATATATATAAAAATGGGCACGCTCAAACTATTTTTTTATTATTTATTTAATTTTTTTTTTAAAAAGATAGATCGTAAATCAAAATTCAGATGCCGTGAACCACGCGTCTTATTATTCAACGGTCTCAAAACTCAGATACATACAGTATAAATCACGCGACGAATCAAATTGTCTCGAGATAAAATCTTAGTGAGATTTTTCTCAACAATGTCACGCTCCATATATACGAACTAGCTAGGCAAATGCACGCACACACGACAAATTTTGTCAGTGTTATAAGTGGACTAGTTAGTGGGGTTTGGACGTGGTCCATATGTGCATAGATGGGAGTGGTCAAGTCATCTTTGTTATAATTGGATTAAATTTAAAACTTTCAAAATTTATACAAAATGAATCACGCAACTCATCATCAAGGGTATATATAAGTGTACATTTTATTTAAGGTGTACATCTTACACTCCATCCATCTTAGGGTGTGGTGAATTTCATTCGTCATTTCGAAGTGACGAGTGAATAAATGCCCACCGAGCATAGGTGTAAAATGTACACCCTAAATGGGGTGTACATGTAGCATAGCCCCATCATCAAACTGTTTCAATCAAATTTTACTGAGATTCTTCTCAACAAAGTCACTCTCAATATATGAACGAGATAAATACATGCACACGATAAGTTTTATTAGGCTCCGTTTGGCAATGGGTATAAGAGGGATAAGGAGGTTATTCCTTTTCTTATACCCAAACGTGAAGGGTGGAGCACTGTTCCACCTGTTGTTTATTTTTTTTTTTATTAATTTTTTTAAAATTATAAGATATTTAAATTTATAAAATTTATTTTTTTTTATTTTTTTAATCCCTTTTATTCTTTTTATTCCTTTTTAATTTACCGAACATAATTTTTTTATTTTCGGCGTAACTTCTATACTCAACCAAATACAAAATTATTTTAATTTCTGCTTGTATCTGAACTTATACATATTATAAAAATAATTAATTTTTTCTTATATTCGAACTAAACGCAATCTTAGTGTTATAAGTACCTAGTTAGTGAGGCATATGGTTGTGCATGGCCTCTATATATGTATGATCTTCAAATTATTTTTATTATTTATTATTGAGTTATAAATTTAGTCTCGAATTTAAATCATATTTTTGAATAAATCTGGTCCACATTCTTTGACTCTCTAAATCATATTCATTGAGAAATTTTGTCTCCTCCTTCGCACGCTCATAAGGACTTTTGATAACTCATGTCGGGCAAGCATGTTTTCCATTTTTTTTTTTCAAAAAAATAATTATTTTTTTCCCTTACTTTTTTTTTCCCTTAATTACTTTACCCCCTTTTTTTTTTCACTCATTATTTTAAAATTTTCACAGACACTTCAACTACCTTAATTACTTTACCCTTTTTTATTTTAAAATTTTTAAAGACACTTCAACTATTCTAGTTTTTTTTTTTCAATTCCAATACTTTAAGTGATAAAGCTATAATTTTATATAAAAATTGTTAAAAAATACTGGTTAAGAACAGCAAAATATATATTCCAACTTATTTTGATATAAAAAATAATAAAATAATTTGATAGAAACTTTTACTAACTCTATCATGAATATTTATTTTATCTTTTTTCTACTACTTAATCAGCATTTTTTAATAAAAATGTTAGCTAAATTTTATTTAAAATAATAAATTTATTAATAGCAATAAAAAATTGAGGAGAAAAAAATAATTAATAATATTTACAAGTAAAAAGAATAGTATAAAATAAAAAAAATAAAAAAAATAAAATATAGAATAGAAATTGATAATTGAAATACAATAACATAATAATATTTTTAGCCAAAATAAAAAAAATAATATAATAAATAAAAACAACACTAAAATATAATGTAGTAATAAAGAATAATTAAGTTTTACACTACAACAAAATTAGGTTATAGGGACACATGTTTGTGACACTTTTGTATAAGTGTCCTATCTATATTCCATCTATATCCAAAATTAAGTTATAGGGACACATTACAAAAATGTGTCGCTATACACCCTAGCGACGGCACATATAGCAACACTTATAATAACTGTCGGTATTTTTGTCAGTGATATTTTTTTTTAAATTTTAGAAATACTTAAAAGTGTCGCTATAGTCTAATTTTGTTATAGTGAATTAATTTAAGTTTAAAAAATCTTTTTTTTTTTTTTTTTTTTTTTTTTGGACACCTTTATTAATGCAATATTTTAATTACATGCTTTTAAAATCGTGCAGGCTTGTTTCTGCAACCTTACCCTTGTTGAAGGGTGATGGTGACAGTTCAGCAGTCCAGGTGACTCCCCCTACCACTATCTGAAACTATTAAACATGTGTTGATCAATGATGGGTACAATTGAAATGTTCAAAATTTTATCCTAAATTGAATTCAATAAATAATATATCTGTATGGTCGTAATCGAATCTGATAGATATAAATATTTTTTGAATGTAGAAAAAAAAATTCAAAACCAAGATATACTTATCATTTTTGTAATTTTCTGAATCTTATATGGAGTGTATATGCATAAGCATCATTTTAATTGATTTTGACATAATAGTTGCAAATCAAAATATCAAATGGAATAGATTATTTTAATTTTATAATTTATTTTAGAATTTGAATGTATGCGTAGTTTATCTCTATAGATTTAATTAGTAGATTTCTTAAAACTTTTTATAACATTAAATTTATTAAAATAATTAATTAACTTAAATTTTAAAATTAAAATAACATTGGAGAAACTTTTTTATGTCTCTAGCCACCATATTAAATATAATAACTTTTATTTAGTTATTAATTAATAATCGAAGATTCTGAATTTTATAATGGGTAATTTTTACTTGTTGATAAATATATCATATAAAATTGGACTTCTAGCCTATGGCTCTGATTTTGATTTTTGATTTTTTAAAAGAATATAATTGTTCTTTTAAGCTTTTAAAATTAAATGATTACAATTTTAGTTTTGATTGACGGTTTCAATTTTTCATTTTAAACATGTTTTGATTCCCTGCATCTTCATATTATAAATATTTTTGATATAATAAATATATTATACATAACTTTTTGAACTACAGAATAAAAAAAATAAAAATGCATATAAATCAAACTCAACTTTTATATATATATATATATATATATATATATATATATATATATATATATATATATATATATATATATATATAAAAGATTAAACTAGCATTTAAACATATTAAAATTTTGATAAATAAATTTAAATTTAATTTTGAGATTTTTGTTTGTACGTACGTACATATATGTGTATAATTATACAGTAAATTAATTAATTAATAATTTACTAATTTAGTTTGGAGAGTGCAATTATTAGTACGTCTGGGATCGATTACGTGTCGCATACAACAACAACGTGAATGCTACGGGAGCCGTACACGTGTGCCGCGCATTACGTCACGTGCGCGGTGGGCCCCACCTCCCGCGGCGCCACGTGGGAGAATGGTATCGTGGGAGCCGACCTAAAAGAGCAAAGCACCGATCGTACGGCTGACAAAGATCCACGTGGCGAGATCACAACGAGGTGTTGTGATAAATACGTAAAATAGAAAAGTGATTAGCGTGACGTGTATGCACGAAAATCTTATCCATATATATCTTTTAGCGTTTACGTAGACCCCATTTATTTAGTTTGAGATAATTATAAAAATAATATAGTTAAAAATATGTGTAATTATAAATATTATAATTATAATTATATTTAATTTATTTGTTTTTATATAATTATTGATTGAAGTTGAGATTTATATTTGTATATTTTATTATTTTATAGTTAAAAATTTTAGGTTACTTCACATATATTTACTATTATTTTTTTTTTCAAGCCATTTTTTTTGACGATGTTATATTATTTTGAATGATGTATTTCTAAATGCATGTACTGTAGTTAGAAATGTATACAACTAAATTAACAACTCTTTAATGATGTGACGAATAAAATGATCCTAAAAAAAAAATGTGTGAGTAATATTGCTCATAACTGAGAACAATAATAAAACAATAAAAAAATATATATATTACTGATTTTTTTTTTAAAAAAAAATTAATTCGTGGCAAAATTTTGTATTTTAATTAGTACTAATATAACAATTCCTACTTAAGTTAATTAACTGCATTTTAAACAACGAAACTTAATTGGAACAAAAACTAAAAGTTATGGATACATCTGATCTTATTATTATAAAAAAAAAAAAAAAAAAAAGTTTACTACCAAAGTGAAAAATCGAAAAAATGTTTCTGACTTTAAGGCCTATTTATTAGATTTTGTGATAATTTCTAATTATACCCTTGAAAACTTTTAAAATATAAAATATATTCCTAGCCCTAAAGTTTACTAATGAGATTTGGAGTGTAAAAGCCTATTTTGGAAACAGAACAGTAAATTCAATAATTTCAATGAGGGGTATATAAGCGCTAACATTTTAGGAGAGTCGTGTGTTTAGGTTATTTCACTTGTATTTATTTTTAATTTTTTTTTTTTTATGACTGTATTAGTTTTGATTTTTTTTTTTTTTCGTTGGAGACACGAATTTATAATAAAAATTTAATTTGATATTTTTATTATTGAAGTCTAATAGTAAGTATTAAATTAACTGCATTTCGAAGAGTGTAGAGTTGGAGAAAAAAAATAAATACAAAAGCCAATTTATTAATTAAGTCCGAAAACAAACCAATATATATATATATATATATAGAGAGAGAGAGAAGAGAGAGAGTACCTCTATCACTAGCTATGATCAGAAACCTGAAAACGGCGCCGACTTCTAACAGTGCAATGACGAAAAGCTGAAAACGGCGCCGACTTCTAATGAGGCTATTGTTTATACTCGCCAAACCTACATACATGTGGGCTCATTGATGCGTAATGAACATAGACCACTTCACGCATGTACATGGGCATATATATATATATATATATATATATATATATATATATATATATATATATATATATATATATAACTAGGTTGAAATATTATGGATAGCATCAAGACATTAGTGCTATTAATTTTTTAGTACTTAGATTAAGAGATGTACAATTAGAATAGTAGTGATCCCATAGAGTTTAGTGGGTGATTAGTTGAATAGTAAAAATTCTAAGGGATCATTATAATTTCAGCTGTACATCATTTCATCTAAGAATTGAAAATTTAATAACACCAATTGTTTGGTGCTATCGATATATAGTATTCCAGCCGAACTCTCTCTCTCTCTCTATATATAGGTTCTTACACTTTCTCTCCCTTCTTAATTCTCTTTTTTTTTTTGTTAAATGTTTAAAGTATACTTTATAATGTGGTAGGATTTACATTAGGAGTAGTACTAAGTGCTAACAACATCTTAGAATATGCTGTATCCTAGTTACACTGTATTTGTGTCTACATATATATATATTATATATATATATATATAGTTAATATTCTATTCACTTGTGATCAAATAGTTAGTAGAGAGAGAGATTAAAACTATGACATGATAAGTTCTAAAAAGCCAATATGCAAAGAATCATTCTATGTTCTTCGGCGCACTGGCTTGTTCCAGAAACTCTTTAGATCAGTGCAGATAAGGACAGTAATAGTAGTGCTTAATTAAAAATAAAGCACTAACAGTACAAAAGCACCCACATTGGTTAGAAAAGAATCGTGACCGTTACGTAATAAGAATTTTTTTATCTATCAGCTTAAGTCTTTACGAAAATAAATTGCTCACTTAATTACTAGTTTATATGTAGTTTTTTACTCGCAACTTATGTGACAATTCTTTATTAATTCTTTTTATTATTCTGCTTACGAATTAAACCGCTTTTTATATAAACTTTAGTAGTCACGCGGCTAATTGAATTTCTTGTGATTAATATATCAGTAAAGTAGTAAAATATATATATATATATATAGTAGTATATATATATATATATATATATATATATAT
>CM054954.1:12170305-12185477 GCA_029168755.2 Tillandsia fasciculata
AGAATTTGATATAATGGACCTAATCTTAATTATTTTAATAGGTTACCTAACGTTCCGAAAAACCTCTGATCAAGCCAATAAAATTTGGTCGTTCGAAATTAATTTAGACTATCATTAACACAGCGTGTGTATAAATTGTCAATTCAGATACTTTACTATCAAAATGAGCTCACAACATAATTTTCGTAGTAATATTAATTGCACCTTTTTATAAATTAACTATTTCTGTACAATAATAAGTTAATTTAGATGATTTATTATCGAAAATGACATAGTCTTTTTAGTCATATTAATTATACCCTACTAGGAGAGAGCTTATGAACTCTTAATTTAGATCCTCAATCATCGGAAATAGGATGAATTTTACTCGTCATTTTGAAATGACGAATAGATAAATGCCCACCCTAAGATGGGCTTAGGTGTAGGATATATTAGGATTTTCATATATGTGGCATAATTAATTATATTTAAATTTAAATTTACTATAGATAAGGTTAATCCTAAAAGATATAGAATTACTTGATATAGTATATCTTATTCATTTTCCATCCATTTAAATTAAATAGAATCTTAATCAGATTTTGATGGAATATCGATCTGGAATTTATATAAAGGGCTACTGGTCCCGCCACCTACTCATGTGTATTCTGGTAAGATTATCCATTAAATTCACACCATACGGAAGAGTGCCTGAGAGAGGAGGAGGATAAACCAGATTACCTAGTTCGGTCAGTACTGTTTAGTATTGCAATCGAATTTTTGCTTCCGCTGTTTAATCAAAAAAATTTTCTCGATGACGCTCTGTAAGTAATTTTACAGATTTATTTATGATTCAGAATATTGGTATGTATTTGATTTTATTTTATACTATATATTTTTCATCAGGATATACATCCCAAATGAGATGTTCATGTACTATAGCCCGGGATTCAAATGTTTCTGGGTTGGTAGAGATTCTATCTCAATTCCTTCTGAATGAATTGTTAAATAAAAGATTTTTTTTTTCTTTTTTACTTTTTTTTTTTTTTTTTTTTTTGAAGTCGTCTTTATCTGTTACGAAATAGAGTGGGACAAGAATGATCCATCCCCTTCCTTAAATTTATTTTAATTTGTCAAAAATATTTCTTTAAATTTATTTTAATTTGTCAAAAATATTTTAAGAAATTCTCTATCAGTTTTGACTGAAACTGATAAAAAAATGTGATAAAATTTAATCCGTGAATCCACTTCTAAATCTGTCCTGATAATTTGCATCAGGATTAAAATAAAAAAAAATAAAAATATAAAAATCATTGATATGTGTTTTGATCTGGTGATAATTATTTTGATCTAATTTAATGAGTTTGGCATGAAACATTGTGCCATATATATATTTATATGATTTTTTTTTTCTTTTTTCAGGTGATAGGCATTGAATTAAATAAAATTTTAAAATTAGCAAGGCTCGAGCATAAGCCATGGTGATGTGAACAAGTACTTAAAAATGCGGCCCATGTAGTCAAACAATAAGTTATTTAGTCAAACCAAAATTCTCCTTTTAAATTAAATTAACAACTTGTACTCGATAAACACTTTAAATTTGGTAAAATTGTACTCTTGATCCTCAAATTATGAGATGCTTGATGCTTTAATCCTTCAATTTTTTTATCTACTTTTAAATTATTACAAATAGATCCTATAATATAATTATGTTGATGTGATAATATTATAACAGTAGTATATATAATTGATAACGTAGGCATAATTAAAATATAATATTATCACTACATCAACGACATATTATCATTCCACCAACAAAATTGCAATGTAATTTATAACAATATAAAAAAATTTATATAAGAGATTAAAATATAATATATAGCTCAATAGATCTGGCAAACGGACGAATTAGGCACTTCATTATTGTACCCGCAGTTCATGAGGGGACTGGTAGAATTTATTTGTAAATTTTTAGATAAGAGTCTCGGTAAATAGGTATACGGGTTATCTACAAGATAAATATTTTTTCTTTTATTTTTATATTTTTTTAAATACAAATAATATATTATTTTTAAAATATCAAAACTTAATTTATTATTTAAAACATCACAACATGCAAAGAAAAAAATAATATTGGAAAAAATTAGTGTTAGAGGTAAAATAAAATGAGTATTGGCATTTTTATTTGAAAATATTTTTTAAAAAATTTATATATGCGGGTATATGTGGTTATTTGTAGATTGTTTAAAATATTCATAATTTAATAGGTATTTAAAACGTCAAAATTTTTCAAAAATTTTAAAGCGTTTTATTATTTAATAAATTAGTTTGACACAATAGAGGGTTCATATGATAACACTTTTTGAAGCGTCGGCATTTGTTATATTGTATGGACGCTCTTTTTAAGCGTCGTAGATTTTTCTATAATGATCCTAAATGTAATGTACATATTAAATCCCATGTATTTTAGAGTGAAATAAAATTTATTAGCCACATTGTTGAGAATATTTTAGAATATTTTAGAATGAGGTAAAACTTATTAGTCACATTGTTGGGAATATGATACTCGTCTATGAATCCGCGTCCGGCTGTAGTACCACAATCCACGCAGGCAGTACCGTCTAGTGTTGAAATTTCACAACGAAAATGTCAAATCAAATTTTTACCATGAACCTATTCTCTTAACAAAAACTGAAATAAATACAACCATAAAGAGAAGAAAAACCAAAATAGAAAATACGAGTGAAATAAGATTTATTAACTAAGAAAAAAATTACATCGATTTTTCTTCAACAATGGAGTAGTTTCAATCTGAGCCTTCCTCCTGATTCTCTCTCACCCTTTTCTTGTCTTCTATAAACCTAAAAGACTTCTCTCTTTGAATGCACCAATATGTGCATTCCAAAATTATGGACACCTTGACATGTCATATAGATGTGGCTAAATCCTAGCCCCTATTTTATCATATGGATGTGGTTAAACCCTACCGCTACTACGGGTGTGGTTAAACTCTACCACCACGGATGTGGTTAAACTGTACCATTATCGTGGGTGTGACTAAACCCTACCATCACCGTTAAAATAATAACACATATACTATATTTATAGTTTATATCAAAAAATTTGTAAATTTTAGTCTAAATAGATTTTTATTCTAATTAATATTTAAATCTTAACAAATTTATCTCTGAAATATTTAAATATTAATCTTAATTCAACTAAGAGTCAACTACAAATCTAATCAAATCCTAATAATCTCCATCTTGATTTGATTTGTAATCTTCAATAGCTACATCGAGCTCTCCGCGGCTCCACATTGAGCGATTGCATTTCTGTACGATCCGATCTCGCTTATCCTAATCTAAATAGATTTTTATCTCTTACAGATTTAAATATTAATCTTAATCCAACTAGAATTCAACTACAAATATAATCAAATCCTAACACGCATCAATCTGACTAGTAAAAAAATTTTCACCGTTAGATGAATATAATATAAATCATATACCTTAAATCTATTCGGGTTGTATGAACAGTATTAGTCTTTAAATTTTTTCTATTTTAAGTGCATGTTCAATAAAAATGGGTCAAAATCAGTTTATTCCCACACAAGCACTATTTTGTCAAAGTGGGTTGGTTTCATTCCACAACAACAAGAATAGGACATGGACTTTTTAATCCACACATGTTTATTCAACAAGAATAGGACATGGACATGAGAGAGAGAGAGAGAGAGAGAGAGAGAGAGAGAGATCAAAGAGAGAGAGAGATCATAGAAGTCAATGAAACAATTGATCAAACTTAGACAAAAAAATTTGTCTGCTTTTTCTCATCTTTGACCATGCACCTGGATCCAAAATGCCACCACCCACAGCATTAAAACGAACAAGTTCGTGGCGGATAATTAGATCTAGTGTTCTTATCGATTGTACTTTGTAAATATAATAACTATAAAGCAGGAATTATTGTATGAATAGAGTTTTTCGAGTATTTATTCGTGAAATATTCTGAGTTGAATAAAAATGCAACACTTAGCATTAAAAACGGAAATCTTATGCTTGTATACTTACGCATGCAAAATAGATCTCAATTAGTGGAGTTTCCATCTTAATCAGTCCCAAACGGAACGGTAAGTGGAGGATAATTGTATGTGTACTCCTGAAATCTGAAGAAATATCTGATTTATTCCTCTTATTTTTTTCTTTCCAATATACGTTTCATACGTTCCACCGTTATTAAAAATATTCCTACCGTTTCTCTTTGTTAAGTTAACTAGGGTTAAACTAGAGTTAAATAATAATCAGAGTTGAAAACTATCAGATATACCTATTTTGTTTCTATCTATCAAAACTATTGAAAATTTTAAGGGTACATAAGAAAAATTAATCATGGTAGAAGGGTATATTTGAAAGGGCAAAATGATAATTTCACACAGATAACTGCAGCTCCAAACTGTAAAGATATTTTAGAAAGAAGTTGGAAAGTAAGAAAAATAGTTTTAATATTAGCCTTCTAAGAGGGATAAATCTAAAAATAGAAAAATTTTTAGGAGTATATAGAAAATTGCCCTAATTATTTACACAATATATATCTATATATATATATATATATTATATATATATATATATATATATATACTATATATATATATATATATATATTATCAGTTTGGTTTGAAGAAAAATAATTTTTAAAAAAAAAATTATCAAAAACTAGCCTTTTGGTTTTCTAATTATTTTTTTAAAAAACAAAAATATTAATTTTCTATAAAAACATGGAAAAAAAATTATAAAAATTTGTTTTTTTTTAAACTAAACGAACGGAAAAGTAAAAAATTGGTTCATATTATTTTAGCATGGTATCAAAATAGTAAATCCTCGGTTCAAGTCTCACAGTAAGGAACAATTTTTTTTTTCTTTTGATCTATTTTGATCTATCAAAAATTAGTCAAAAATTTACTGTCGCTCCTACGTACCTGCGTTGAATAGAGTTGTAAGTAAAAATAAAAATAAAAATAAAAATAAAAATAAAAATTAATTTGTCTATAATTTGGTTTGACCTGTCAACGAAATGGGGCGGAAGGTCTGCGGGTTTTATAGATTTTTTAGGTTTAAGTAATAAATTGTCAAATAAGAATTAGAAACTAAAACCAAAAATACATTAATGTCAATGGATTTTGTGTGTGAAATTAATACTTTTGAGCAATATTACTAAGAGCCGTGTACTCCAAAATTATTTGAGAGACACATCAAATTAAAGTGGGTCTCATTAATTAAATTAGATAAACCTGGTTGACTATTTTGGAAAAAAAAAAATAATCACCTCCACTAATTAATACATAAGATGTTTACTAAGTCAAATTGCGCCGTATACGGCTTTAATTATTTTCAGGAACGTACTTTGACTTAGGTTTTTAATCAAAATTAATCCATAAAATATTAAAGAGAAAATTGGTTTGTCGCGCATTTATATTATCTCTCCATTTTTGAAGGAGTTTTTGGCTGTATATATAATAATTATATTATAATTTTTTGGAATCATTTGGTTGGATGATTAAGTAGGAATAAAAAAAATATTCTCTCTATTTTATCAAATAAAAAAAAATGATTTGTCGTGCAATTATATCTCCCTATTTTTGAAGATTTATTTAGCTATATAAATAATTATATTATAATTTTTTGGGTCGGATTTGGTTAAAAAATAAAATTGAAATTACGAAAGTTAATCTCCAATTTTTGGAAAAAAAAATTAATTTGTCCTGCAATTATATCTCTCTATTTTTTTAAATTTTTTGGCCGCATATAATTTGAATCGTGTTTATAAAATTTAAAAATATAATTTAATTTTGTAAAATTTTAAAATTAATAAATTTTTTATATAAATTAGTCTTTAATTTATGACGAACTAAAAGATAAAAATAAAAAATTACGGTTGAAAATAATTTTTTTTTTTTTAATTTTTGGTGGCTAATTAATTAATAAGATGAAATTGTATTTGTAAGATGATTATGTTACTATCTTTTTGCTATACTATACTGTATTTTCTAAAAATTTAATAAAAATTATTATATACAATTTTTTTATTTTTTTAGGAATAAGAAAAAAAATAAAATCTTAATTTGTCCTCCTTTGAATTTGGACTTTGTCACAATCACACCAACCCGAAAAATACACTTCGTGCCGTGTCTTCGTTCTTTTCCTTTAAATTTTTAGGAGAGAGTTTTTGTCCCACCTTAATTTCACCATAGATTTCAAATCATACTTTATAATATATATATATATATATATATATATAGAGAGAGAGAGAGAGAGAGAGAGAGTAGATCTTATATATTTTTAAAAAGACAAGCCAATTTATACTTATAAATTTTTTATTATTGAATTTGTATTGAAATTTGTGCTATTATAAAATCAACTAAAAAAAATTAAATAAATACAAATTTAATAGTAAAATATTTAGAAATATTTTCATAACATGCAAAACTAAGTAAAAGAGACAATAAATAGAAGCTTATATAAAAAAATGGGGAATATGGAAGTTAAACCTAAAGTGTTATAACTTAGAGGAATTAGAATTGGTTTTATTACTCTAAAATACTAGTAATAAGAATAATGCTAATTAATAATAGTATAGATACGATTTTAATACATGTGCACGTCGTATACATCATCTAACATCTACATCTACTACAAAAAAAATTATATTATAGTGATATTTTTAAGTATTTTTAAAAATTAAAAAAAAAATTATTGTAAAAAATATCGACACTTATTATTAGTGTCGTTATATGTGCAGTCGTTATGGTGTATAACGATATATTATTATAATGTGTCTCAAAAATATATTTTAAAAATATATTTTATAATTTAATTTTAAATATAAATAAAATATAGATAAAATATTTATACAAAAATATATTTTTATAACCTAATTTTATTATAGTGATCATATAATGTATTTCAACTCGTTAAATTCAAATATGGAAAATATTATATTCATTGAAGGATGAAAGCCACTTCCTTATTGAGAGCGATGTAACACTATTCTATAATTTAGAGTTAAAGCAAAACTAGCTTTAAAGCGATGTAAGTATTTGTGAGTTTTTTATTTTTAAATTTAAAAATATACGATTAAAATAATAACGATCTTCTAAAATTTAGTGATGTAAGTATTCGTGAGTTTTTTACTTTTAAATTTAAAAATATACGATTAAAATAATAACGATCTTCTAAAATTTAGTGAGTTATTAATAAAATAATATAATTTAAAAAATAAAATTAATTAAAAAATAAAATTTAACAGTGAAAAAATTAATTACAAGCATCAAGTGCTTAATATTTTTAAAAACATAATAATCAAAACTTTCTCTCTCTCTCTCTATACATATATATATATTATTTAATTAAAATTATATCTTAATCGACTTACTATATATAGCATGCACAAAGTATATTATTATTATGGGGGATGCCAGGTGTACACCCCATAAAAGGTGTACATCCTACATCCCACTACAGGATGGGGTGAGGCTTCTTTCACGGATCACTTCGATGTGATCAGTAAAATTCATCCCACTCCAGAATAAAATAGAATGTAAAATGTATATTTTTTATGAAATGTACACTTATATTTACCCTATTATTATTATTATTATTATTATTATTATTATTTTATCGCACGTAACGTTATCTGCCTACTTTTCAAAAGAAAGCCTACGAATTGAATTACCAAATACGACACTAGGGGATGAGCGGTTGGTGCACGGATGTATAAATGCACCGGGTGTGCGGAATAATTTCTCCTTCAACATAAGGGCTTTTTTTTATGCATTATTATAAGATAAGAAGCTCCATCAACTTCTCGCAGGTTCGCTTGCTTTAATCTTCGTGCAGTATTCACAGCATCCCCTAATATTTCTAAAGCTTCTTCTTATTATATATATATATATATATATATATATATATATATAAGCATTAAATAATTAATTTGTACTTGTAAATTTTTTTAATTAATTTTATTTTTTATTTTATTTTATTTTATTAATTACTTATTTAATCTAAAAGTTCTATAATTATTTTAACGGTACTTTTTTTTTATTCAAATAGTAAAAATTTACAAACACTGATATTTTAAAAATATAACATTTTAATTATATATATATATTTGTCCCCCTTGGCACGTGACACGTAAACACATCGTACTTATTAAGTCGTACATTGTTGTTCATTACACGGCATTTGAGCTATTTGTGGGAAATAAATAAAGTTATTAAATTAGAGTTTTGTTCGAATAAAACTCTACTATATATATTATTGAACCTTATCCGTAGAATTATATGATCCTGTTTGGTAAATTTTCACCATTAAATCTATTTTTTTTATTATTTTTATTTTTTAGATTATACTATTATTTCAACCACCTACTAAATTTTAGAGACCCATTATTATCCAAACCGTACATATTTTCATCTAAAGGTCAAAAACCTAATAGTACTAAAGTCTTGGTGCTATTAATAGTACAATAATCTAGTTCATATATATTAATTTTATAAAATAGACCCAATAACATATTATTATTAGCTTAAAGGTATCATCATTTTATTTTATGGTGGGAGATTAGGTTTGCCCAATTCACATTCGAAATTAGGTGAGACTCTATTAGGTTGAGTCATATTCAAAGTGGTGTGAGACTGATCGATCGAATCTAGTCACAGTCGAAAATTATAGACGCTGTATTTGTCCGATTTAAATAAATTAATTATATATTTTTAATAGATCGAATTTTTAAAATGAATGATTAGCACAATGTTCCGACAATATCAACCCAAATCCTTGAATTTTGATATTGGATTATAAATATTTTAGTCAAATTGCCTATGAATATATAGCTTTTACATCCAAATTAATTACTCCTTTTTTTTTTTTCTCTCTCCTAGTGACTTGCATGATACTCCACTGCTACTAATTAATCACCTTTTACTTTCTTTTATAAGTCTGATTAATTAAGCTTTAATCTATCTTCAACTTTGGAAATTAATTTATATATTTATTATTGTAGTAAAATAATTGGTGACTATAAATATATAAAGAGGTGTGAATTGATTATTGTATTTGACCAGAAATATATAGTGTTTCATCCTTTTAACAAAGTTGTGATCTTTTTATGTATACATTAATTGTTAGGATTTTCAGATATAGAATTACTTAATATGGTATATTTTATATTTTTTCCATCCATTTCAGATATAAAATTATTTGATATGATATATCTTATTTTTTTTCCATCCATTTAAATTAAATAGAATTTTAATAAAATTTTGATGGAAAGTCGTTCTGAAATTTATATAAATTGGTATTGCCACCTACTTATTTACATTCTGATAAGAATATTTATAAATTTCACACCATACGGAAGAGTGCCTGAGACAGAAGGAGAAATCAAATTACCTAATTCGGTTGGTACCATTAGTATTGCAACCAGATTTTTTAGTTTCACTGTTATATTAAGAATTTCTACTCTATAACGCTTTTTAAGTTATTTTACAGTTCTATTTATGATCCTAAATATTAGTATATATTCGGTTCTATTTTATTACCGTATCATATAAATTCTATCATACATATTATGTGATATATATATATATATATATATATCCTCTCAATTATAGGCTATTTCGAAATAAATTCTTAAAAAACTTTATTTTGAAACCGAATAATTTTAATTAATTAAATTATAATTTTTATCAAATTTGAAGCAATATTTTGGAAATTGAGGTAATTATTTAGAGTACTATTTCTGTTCAATTTTGGTACATTAATTGAAATTTGTAATTTAAAATGGACTTTATTTTTGTTCTCTTTTTCGGGTCCAAAGTCGATTATTCAATGAATGAGATTTTTTTTTGTTTTTTTTTTTTTTTTTCTACTTATTGAGAGTGAAATGGTGCGAACAATAATTTCGTAGGACACAAAACCGGGAATTTAAAAAGTTAGGTAATCGAATTAGAATTTTCAAAAGTCAAATACCAGTTATCGAATGATCCAAAGTTGGAGTTATTATCATGTACTTTAACCTCCCAAATACTAATATACAATATTTACAGCGCATGCCAAGTATTTATCTGATGTGAAATTCGAGTTTAGGGCCTTCTCTCCATCTCCTATTTTATATG
Source organism: Tillandsia fasciculata (assembly GCA_029168755.2). Lineage (NCBI taxonomy): Eukaryota > Viridiplantae > Streptophyta > Magnoliopsida > Poales > Bromeliaceae > Tillandsia > Tillandsia fasciculata. Next base: position 12,180,456 of record CM054954.1, read on the forward strand.
TGACTAATCATACACATGATGCTTGACTACAAAAGCTCGGGTTTTGCTAGGTGTACACCCCATAAAGGGTGTACATTCTACACTCCATCTCATTCTGGGATGGGGTTTATTTTACTGGTCACTTCGATGTGACCAGTAAAATTTACCCCATCACAGAATGGGGTCGGGTGTAAGATGTACACCCCTCATGGGATGTACACTTATATATACCTCAAAAGCTCATAGTATATTATGAATTTACATACATAAGAAATTGTTAATTTGGCTCTGAAGTGCAACAGGTAGAACTAGCAATTTAGCTCGTTGCACTACAATAAAATTAGATTATATAAATATATTTTTATGACACTTTTATATAAGTGTTTTATCTATATTTCATCTATATCCAATATGAAATTATAGGGATATATTTTTGAGACATATTATAATAATGTATCGCCGTACACCCTAGCGACTGCACATATAGCGACACTAATTATAAATGTCGGTATTTTTGCCAGCGATAATTTTTCAGATTTTAGAAATACTTAAAAGTATCACTATAGTATAATTTTGCTGTAATATTGTTTGCGAGTAAGCGTATGTTTGATTCGAAATAAGCTCAAAATTGATCGTGTTCGGCTTATTCAACTCGCTAGTGTTTGACTCGATATAGCTCAAATTTATATATCTCGTGTTTGGCTCATAAGGTTCTATCTCGCCTGTGCTTGACTCGATATAAATTAATATAATATATAGATATATATATATATATATATATATATATATATATATATATAATATATATATAAGTAGAGTTTATATGTTTTAAAAAAAATAAAAGTCTATTTATATTTGTGAATTTTTAATCATTGAATTTGTATTGAGATTTGTAATTTTTTTTTTTTTCTGTCGACTTTATAATAGCACAAATCTAATATAAATCCAATGATAAAAAATTTACAAGTATAAATTGATTTGTACTTTTAAAATATAAAGCTCTACTCTCGTTTCTCTTCTCGTGCTCTTCTCATCTCTCTCTCTATATATATATATATAATATAGAGGAGAGAGGAGAGAGAGAGAGAGAGAGGGAGGCTGGTATGTTTTTTAGAAACACAGACTCCTTCGTACGTTGAAGACGTCATTTTTGATGTTAGGACGTCCGAATCGACGATCGATTCCGTTAAACTTGACTTGTATTTAATAGATCTAGAAAAGAAAATTTCGTAATTTTTTTTATCGCATTACCTAGTAATCGAAGAGTCTGAAAATTATAATTTAATTATTGTGATGAACTATTTACAAATTTAATAATAAAAAATATTCAAATCACATTAAATTATTGATAAAAATTCTTTACATCATATAAAAACAAGATCAATATGTTTAATGTAAAATTTTAGTATCATATCATTATATTTTGTAAGATTTTATTTTTATCCGTTAATTTTGACTCTTTCAAGTACTAAATAAATGAATATCAAAAATTTATAAAATTTATTTTTATATATTTTTAATATTCTAAATCAAAATCTAACGGAACCGAAATCGTCGATTCATAAATTTCAATATCAAAAATGACTTAAAAACACGAAAAATTTTATATTTTTTAAAATAAATGTCAATCTGGACTGTCTATATATATATATATATATATATATATTAATATATTATTATATATATGATGATATATATTATATATATATATAGTAGATATGCTAGAATACTATAGATCCATCAGCATGGGTTCTATCAAGTTTAGTCGTTGGATGAAAAATTGCGGCTTGGGATTATAGTGGGCCCCTAGGGTTACTAGGTGGTTGGTTGAATAAGTAAAATTTGGCCTATCATCCAAAAAAAAAAGAAAAAAAAAAAAAAAAAAAAAAAAAAAAAAAGAAAAACAAAAAAAAAAAAAAACCGAAAAACCGCATATCTTGTCATCCCGGCTGAAACTTGATAGCACCAATTCTTGGTCCTATCGATAGTATTCGAGCCGAACTATATATATATATATATATATATATATAATAATATTAGATAGATATATATATATATATATATCTATAAAATCATAATATCAGTACTTAATACTATTGACCGAACAGACGCGGGCATACAATAATACTCTGTCACGAGCCAAACACATTGTTTATATTATATCATAATACATCTTAATAAGTGACGAACAACGCGGGATAAACAATACTACTCTGTCACGAGCCAAACGCTATTCTTATTATATATTAATAATATCAAGTACTTAATACTTTGACCCGCACAGACACGGCTATACAATAAGACTCCTGTCACGAGTCGAAACGCGTTCTTGACCGGACTGTTATAGGGCGTACCAACTAGAGAAGCAGGCCAAAACAGGCCTGCCAAATATTGTCCATAGACATATCAGCCAGTCAGTACTGTCCCCATGAATCAGAGCATTTCAGAACTAAAAACAAAGTGATAGGTGTCGTTTGAATGTTTCAAAACTTAAATTGGATCAGGGGATGAATTTGTCACGTTTTTTTTTTTTTTTTCTTTTTCTTTGTCCATGTTGTGAACTGTTATTATTATTATTATTATTATTATTATCTTTAAATAAAATGCGCCTGACACTTTCGAAACTTTCGAGATTTGAAATGAATCAATTTATAAAATTTAACTTTAACAATCAAATTTTTAATATTATTAAATAGTTTACTAAAAAAAAATTGAAGTGCGTGTACTTATCATATTTTAAAATTTTTATGTACTTTATTTTTATCTATGAAAAGAATAAGAATAGATTTGTAGAACATATATATACTACGAGTGTAACTATTTAGTTGTAAATTCATGCGATAAAAAAATAAAAGACATATAAATTATTTAACAAATTTTAAAAAATTATTTAATAATGACTATATGTTTACCCTATTATTATTATTATTATTATTATTATTATTATTATTATAGTGCATACATGAAGCGACAAGCATGGCATATGGGAATGTGTCAGTGTTAGGCACACTATCAGAAAAAGTGTTCAAATCCTTTGAACCTTTCACTTTTTATTTTATTTTTTATTTTTTTTTATTTTTTTTGCTTTTTGTTTTTATATTTTGAGATAGAGAGAGAGGATTCCAATTATTTGGTTCACACAACAACAATGTGGGATTATAATATATATATATATATATATATATATATATCTATATATAATATATATAATATATATATATATTATATATATTGTCCAATACTATATTTTATAGTAAAATTTTTTTGTACTCATAAATTTTTATTTTTTGGATGAAAAAAATATGTGGTTAGGATTATAGTAATTTCTAGAATTTACACTATTTTTTCAACAACCTAATAAACCCTAGAGGGACCACTATTATCATAACCGCACATTCCTTCATTCAAAGGTGAAAAAGTTATGAGTATAAAGAAGTTTATACTTATAAGAGTATAATAAGCCTACGATATATATATATATATATATATATATATATATATAGATATATATATATATATATATATATATATTATATATATAGGGTATGGTGAAAACACAAGCTCATCCATACTTCTGAATATTTTATTGTTATATTTGTATTGCGATTTGTGTTTTTGTAATATCAACTAAAAAGAGAGAAAGATATAAGTAAAAAAGCATAAATTTCAATACAAATTTAATGGTAAAAAATTTACAATATAAGGTGCTTGTAGCGTTTAAAAACAATTAATATGACTATATATATATATATATAATATATATATATATATAATAAAGAGAGAGAGTTAAGTTGAAATGCCATCATTAGTAAATTGGCTCGTTTGCTACCTATTTGTTTTCAATGATGGAGCTCTTAAATCGACGATCAGTACCATTGAATATGATATTGACTATTTAAACTATTTAGAAATTAAATTTCATACTATTTTGATATTCTTTTCTAGCCCATCAAGTAGACAAAAAAATAAACGACTGAAAATAAATATCCTTCAAAAAGTGATGATAAGAGTATTGTAATCAAGATTAAGAATATAGATATTATTTTAAATAATTTAATTTTTTTTTAATAATAATTTTATTAATTTATATTTCTTTATACCGTTAAATGAGTGAAAGTCTTATATTTATTATTAAAATTATAAAATTTGTAATCATAAGGTCAATGAAATCAAAATGATTTGAAATTTAATTTCTAGATACTAGAACTAGATTATGTTTAATAATACGCGATCGTCGATTTAAAAATTTTATAACATCGAAAACAAATGGATAGACACCCACTATTTGTCTTGCTCTTATAACATTCAGCTCAACTCTCTCTCTCTCTCTCTCTCTCTCTCTCTCTCTCTATATATATATAGTGTGATATAACACTCCCATTATCTCATGCCCCACAATGTCTAAAGTCACATGAGTGATAAATGATTCCATTTGAATCATTTATTAAATCTGTTAAGCATTTGGTAAATAAAAAAAATTTAATTATTAATTATAGTACCAAATCGTAATAGTATTACTATTAGACCGAAAAGCAGAAGCTACAAATTTGTTGCTTGAAACGTCTTAATCCTCTTCAGAAAAAAGCTATTAAAGTAAAAAAACTGCTCTCCAAGCATCAGATTCCTAGTCTTATTTAATTTTTTGTTCTCCCATTTAAATTTGAAAGATAGCAAATTTATTATATAGAAAGATAGAGAAAGAAGGCTCTAGGTGTTACTTGAATTGGGCCAAATTCGGCTTCAATCCGGCCCGAATGAGTCCAAAACCCGATAAATCGAGGACTAGAGATGTGTGATCCAAGGGCCGACTTAGGGCTAGTTTGGTATTGAGATTTATCTTATGTTATTAGATATAGTGAAATTAGGACAAAAGTATAAAGGGACAAATTTTTATTGACTATTTATTTATGGATTAAAAATAATTCTAACTTTTTAATACATGACAATAGGCTCGAAAGACTAATAAGTTGAGTTGGATAAGCCCAGTAAGTTGAGTGGGCTGCGGTCCATAATATACTAACGACAAGAGGCCCAACAATAGAC